>CAUYRT010020992.1:0-25385 GCA_963574885.1 Lepilemur ruficaudatus
GTAGTCCCAGCTACTCGGGAGGCTGAGGCAGAAGGATTGCTTGAGCCCAGGAGTTTGAGGTTGCTGTGAGCTAGGCTGATACCACGGCACTCTACAGCCCGGGCAACAGAGTGAGACTCTGTCTCAAAAAAAAAAAAAAAACAAAAAAACAAAAACTCTAACCCTAACCCAAGGCTGGAATCTCCTCCGATTATTTCAGACATCCTCCGCATAGACAACCTCTGGCAGTTTGAGAACCTGAGGAAGCTGCAGCTGGACAATAACATCATTGAGAGGATTGAGGGCCTGGAGAACCTCACACACCTGGTCTGGCTGGGTAAGGCCCCTCCTATGTGCATCCACCCTAATCAAAGGTGATGCCCTGCCAAGGTTATTGCCTCCCCAGGAGACAATAACCATGTGTGACACTCAGCTGCCGGCGCATCATTAGACCTGGTTACAGCAGAGGCTCTGTCTGCTGGGAGCAAGAAAGCTGCTATTTTTTAAAAGCCTGGGGCTTATGCTGAGCAAAGCACAGCAAAGATGTGCTTGGACACATCAGGACAGAGTATTCTGCTCCCTCCTGCCCAACCTCACAGTCTGGGTGGGGCACATAGGGGCAGCTATGGACTCTTATTCAACCTAGACTCAGGTGGGCAGATAGCCACTTACATTGGCTGGTAAGGCCCAGATCAAACTGGAGATAATCATCACAGAGGCCAGTGTGCATTGAGCACTGAACTACATGCGAAGCACGGGCCTCTGTGCTTTCCATGTGAGTCTCGCAGTCCACACAGCCTTCCCATAATAGAAATGAGCAAACCAAGGTCACAGCAGGTAAGTGGGGACATCAGGCTCTGAGCCCACTGCATCAGGCCTCACTGCCAAGGCCACAGGGGGTTTAGTGAACTGTGTCCTCTTAGGAGCACCCTCACATCTGGCGAGGGGCAGGTGGGCACCCAACAGAGAAAAGGGGATGGGCCTGAGAGCTCTTCATGCACTTTGTCTTATTTATCCCCCTAACAGTCTCAAAAGATGAGTATCCATTGTAAACCAACCTGCAGAAGAGCAGTGAGGCTCAGAGAGCCCAGGGCACCTGCCCAAAGCTGCACAACCCAGAGGCAACAGAGCTGGGACTCATACCCATGCCTGTCGGACCCCGCAGCCCACATTCCCTCTGTCCTGTCAGGCTGCTTCTGGGTAACAAGGGCAACCTGGGGCATCCGTGCACCTCCCAGTTTGGAAAACACTCTCAGCTACGTTCGTGCCCACAAGCACAAGTGCACGGCAAGCCCTGGCAGGAGTTCGCTGCCCTTTCACAGACGCGGCACATGAGCCCGAGAGGCTGACCAGCTTGATGAAGTCACATGCTACCGGTAGCAGAAGCAGACCACAGCCAGGTCTTTTGACTCCTGGGCCCAGGTCTCACCCCAGGCACCCCTCCACACTCCCCAGCACCCATCAATGCTGATTCCTGGGCTCAGGGGCTCCACATTGCCAGGAGTCATCTGTCTCTACAGGGGATGAAGACGTGGGCCTGACAGTCCTGACGGTGCCCAGGCCAGCCCAAACCCTGAGCCATGCCCCCCACCAAGGTCTGCCATGCACAGGCCATCTGAGTGTCGCGGTTTTAGGCAGGTGCTACCAGGCCCAGCTGTGTCTCAGACATAAAGCAAGTGCCATGGAGCTCCATGAGAGCTCCTATCTGTGCACTTATCCAGACAGAAACTTGAATACTGGTTCCCTCCCTAGCAAGAGCTTGTCTCCCCCGCACCCAGAGCCCCTGCACAGACGATGGAAAGTTGGCTTGTTCCTAGAGCCCTCGCAGCAAGGGTCCTGCGGGCTTATGCCCAGTATGCTCTCTGGTATGGGGTTCGAGAACAGAGAAGGCAAGTGCTGGTAAGAGGTCTCACCACACCCCTCTCAGGGACAGTCAGAAGCTGGCCTTTGTCCAGCCACTGCACTAGTCAGTCCCCCAGGGACCCAACCACAGCCGAAGGAGCTGTGTCTGTGGGGTGCTGAGGGTGGGGTGGCGGAGATGACACTCAGATGGTTCAGCACAGCCCTCCACACCTACATTCGTAGGCCCTGCTGGTGGCCCACACAGCTGCCACAGGGCTGAGGGTGTGCAGGAGGCAGCTAGCACTGGCTCCCAAGAGCTGGCTGTGCACATCTTCCCAGCCTAGCTTCTGGGGATGCCATGTTGGTAGCTAGGAATTGGCTGTGGTGGGAGTATTTGCACCACAGAAATCAGCCACGGCTTCTCCTATCCCATCATTAAATATTTGCCAGCACTCCACCAGGGCTGAGCCAAGCCTCCCAAGAACAGAAAGGAAATAATGCAGGCTTGGCATTTGTTAGACACCAGTTCAAACCCAGCTCTGCCTTGTGAAATATCTGACTTTGCACTAGGTATTTCTGCTTTTTGAGTCTCAGTTTCTTTATGCACTGCGTGATCTCGAGCACATTACCATGAGCTCCCTTTGAGTCTTGGTTTCCTTATCTATAAGATGGGGATGATGATACCAGTGCTATGAGGATTCAGTAAGGGTCGGCCATAGAGAAAGGAACAAAGTGTTATTGTTAGGCTCAATGTCAATAGGTGAGCACCCCCGATATGCAGAGGAGGCTAAATTAAGATGCTGTTAAACTAACTTCCCAAATCGCCTTTCTTTTTAATTAAAAAATTTTTTTTACAGACAGGGTCTTGCTCTGTCACCCAGGCTGCAGTGCAGTAGTGTCCTCACAGCTCACTGTAACCTCAAACTCCTGGGCTCAAGTGATCCTCCTACCTCAGCCTCCCCAGAAGCTGGGACTACAGATGTACCCACCATATCCTATTAATTTAAAATTTTGTTTTGTAGAGATGGGGGTCTCACTATGTTGCCTAGGCTGGTCTCAAACTTCCAGTCTCAAGTGATCCTCCCACCTCAGCCTCCCAAAGCACTGAGACCACATGTACGTTAGATACCATGTCCAGCCGCAAATCACCTTTTAAATGTGATCACTTGTGGTTGTCAAGATCATATTTCCAAGCCCAGGAAAAATTCCCAGTTTTGGCTTCTAGGCCATTGGTGTTTCTGGATAAGATTATAGCCCCACCTGCCAATCAACCCTGGAAACCTGTGGTGAGGAAAATTTATTTCCAAAGATGTGGAACTTGGACTGTGGAGGATTCTGAAGTCTCCGTTGAGATTGGGGTTGGGGAGGGAGCCTGAGGCAGCTGTGATATAGTGGGAAGAACCTGACCTGCCACATGTCCAGGGAGAAGCCCTAGGTGGACTCTGGCCCCACTGTGGTTAGCTGTGTGGCTTTGGGCAAATCACTGAGCCTCTCTGAGCTTGCACCTCCCACATGATCAAACAAGGAGAAAAATTCCAAACTACCACTCAGGGCTCTTGTCAGAGGGAATACACACAGAACTTGACAAACTGGTAAATGCTAAGCAGACAGGAGGCGATCTTACTACAATGCCACAGGTGGGAGGGAAGGGGGTACTCCACAACTGCCTGCTCCCACCGCAAGGCGCACTGCTTTAGACCTGCTACTGAGCATTTTCATCCCAGAACTTTGGTAGAGCATAGACATAAATATTTGCCCACATGTCCCCAGCCAGGAGATGACTGGCAGAACTGGAGAGGGTGGTGAATGTTTGAGGCTGCAGGGAAGAATCCATGCCAGGCTTCTAGAAAATCTAGACAGTGAGTCAATTCCTGGCCCCAACAGCTCAATGCTGGCTCACAGAGCACTAAGCAGCCCTGATGGTTTTCTTTCAGGACAGACTCTCTCCTAACCCGGGCACAGACCCTCACAGCCCTCCTCCTTCCCTAGATCTGTCCTTCAACAACATTGAAGCCATCGAGGGGCTGGACACGCTGGTGAACCTGGAGGACTTGAGCCTGTTCAGCAACCGGATCTCCAAGATTGACTCTTTGGATGCCCTTGTCAAGCTGCAGGTGTTGTCGCTGGGCAACAACCAGATCGGCAACATGATGAACGTGAGTGGCTGGGGAGGGCGCTGCCGGCTCGGATGGAGCTCGGCCACGAGCTTCAGGTCAAGAAAGGGGTCTGCAACAAGGGGAAGTGCAGGCTGCGTGTTCCAGAGCTTGCTCTTTTCCTGGAAAAGCCAGAAATCCAATTATTACATGAGGAATTTGATAATGTTTAAATACCATACTGAACCCCATACAGTCCTTCTGTGGTTACTAGCTTATGACCTCTGCATCAGTGGAGTCACTTTCCTGAGTCTTCGGGGCATTTAACAAACATTTTTGCTGTTGGTTGTGGGGTGTATGTCCTGTGCTCAGTGGGTATAGAGATAAGGTATGGTCCCTTCAGGAGTGACCAGCACACACCCACATAATCAAGATACAGGTGTCCCAAGGAGCAAGGCCTGTGGGTAGTAGAAAGGCACCCAGAGGTGCCAGGGGTGTGTATGAGTGACAGTTGACACTGGTATCTCAGGGGAAAGTGGGCTGCACCCCACATACCCCCACAGTGGGCTCACAGCAGCCAGCTGGGGCTGAGGCCACAGCGGGCTGGGGGTGTGATAGCAGCTATAAGGGTCCTATGTTAGAGATGACCCAGCAGTGACCTTACCAGGTGGCTCCTGGCTGCTTCTCCAGCCCACCAATCCTTGGGGCTGTCCAGCATCCTTTCAAAATTCCTTTTCTGCTTGCTTCCGTCAGGCAGCCTGGGTTCAGATCCTAGCTGCATGCCAGGATGGCTTAGACAGACGGCCTAGGGTGGGTTGGCACTGAGTTATGACCTGTATTTAAGTCTGTCCAGCAGGGACAAACCCCAGAGTGCTGTAGTCTCAGAAGTTTGCTCTGCACCCAAGACAGGAGGATGTGAACCCAACTGAGACTCACACTTTCTTTTTTTTTTTTTGAGACAGAGTCTCACTCTCTTGCCCAGGCTAGAGTGCCGTGGCGTCAGCCTAGCTCACAGCAACCTCAAACTCCTGCGCTCAAGCGATCCTCCTGCCTCAGCCTCCCAGGTAGCTGGGACTACAGGCACACGCCACCATGCCCAGAGGCTCACACTTTCTACAGCTCGTTTTCCTCATCTGTCAGATGGAGATAGTGGCCATTACCACCTGCCTGGGCTCTTGCAGGAATCACAGGAAGTTATGAACATAAAGCACTTGGTTCAGTGTCAGGCTGGAATGTGTTCTTAGCAAATGGAGGACTGTCGTAGCCAAGGTCTTTCCTATAAGAGTGTCGGGGAAAGAGGTGACCTGATTCAGACTCACTAAGAGATGATTAGAATGTTGCCCTCCAGCAGAAGGAAAAGGTTTCCCAGCAGGAAGGAACGGTGTGGGCAAGGGCCTGGGGCACTTGGGAATGCCATCTGCACAGCACCATTGAGGAGCCGCCTGTCCCTGGAAGAGGTCAAGGGTGTGCGGGGCAGGGAGGGGCCCAGGGTATGGCTGGAGCCTCACTGCAAACAGTCAGGATGGCCAGAGAAGCAGTGGAAGCCAAGGAGACTTCTGTGCTGATGCTTGTTCAGGGACAGGTCTACATTTAGGAAGGAAGCTGCCACCGTGAGGATGCCTCTGAGGGGGGTTGTGTGAATGGTTTAACCCAGGATCCTGCCACCAGAAAGGATGTTGTGCCTGTAGGTAACAGAATAGCTTGCCCCAAACTGGCTGGAAGCAGAGCTGAGGCAGAGACCGGGGTGCAGGCGATTTGTCTGGGACGTGGCTTCGGGAAGCCAGAGCAAGAGAAGGGGAGAGGAAGAACCGACATGTGGGGGTGTCTCTGAGGCTGCTGCAGGCAGTGAGCACTGACTCTCCCAGGCCTCAGGAGTACCCAGAGTGCCTCCTGAAGTGACCACCTAGGGACTGGAGCCTGAGGCATTGATCCCCCTAACAACTGAGGGACACCCCAGGCAGACTCACTCCCTCCACACCAGGCTTCTGGGCTGGGTGGGCTTCTGTGGCTTTGGAGACCTCTGTGAGGCAGTGAGAAATGAAATGGGACGCTGTCAGCAACAGTCTATCACAGCTGCGGCTGAGGCCCAAATAAGCTGAGTACCTGCTACAGACAACAAGGGCATTTAGTGGCGTGATTATTGGGGCTGGGAGGGGGCTATCAGTGGAGCTTCAAGGACACAGGTTCCTTCTGCCTCTGGGCTCTGCCGTCCTCAGCATCTCCCCAAGGCCGATTCTCTTTGCCATTGCAGTCAAGGCCACAGGCTTCCTTGTCTATATCTAGCAGGACAGACAGAACAAGAAATCTGCCCCCAACAGTGACCCTTCATTCTGATCGGGCAGTCCTAGTGCCTGCACTGACCCTCAGACCAATAGCATGGAGGACAGCCAGGCTTGGTGGCTTAGATGAATGGCCTGGTCAAGCACTGGGTTGTGACCTGTATTTTTAAGTCTGTCCAGCAAGGCCAAACCCTGGAGGCTGTGTAGTCTTGGAAGTTTTGCCCTGTGCCAGATGGAGGATCTAAACCCAACCAGTGCCCTTTTCAGGGTTCAAGTCCTGATCGTTCAGCCTGCCCTCTGCCCTGTGGGGGCAGGGAAACCAAACACTGGCCAGAGTGATGGCAGAATGAGGAATGGAGGGTGCAGGCAAATAAGTCAGGAGCTGAGATGTGGTGTCTGTGCTCAAGTACTCAGCACTGCCACCTTCCAGCTGCCTGACCTTGGCCAGTGACTTTGAGTTCTGGGTGCCCATTTGCCCATCTGTAAAATGGGAATAATAGCAGTTGCTACTTCATGGAGTTGTGAAGGTTGAGTCGTGCCCAGTACAGGGCCTAGCACATAGTAAGTACATGGAAAGTGATATTATTCAGGAATTTTCCGTTTAAGGGTTAACCCCAAACAGCCTCAAACCTTGCTGCTTGAAAATATTTCTGAGCATTTAGCAGATGTTCGTGCCTTGGTAGGTCCTATATCCCAGGGCTTACATGGGAATGAATCTCCTCCAATTTGTTTTCCTTTGGACATTTGGAGGCTTCAATAGAGCTGAGGCCCTGTCCCTCTGAAGGCCCAGGCCTGGGCATGAGAGGATGTGGAGGGTGTGGAGGTGAACATGCCTGGGTCCTGTCTGGACACCCCACTTCCCCCTTGGCCTTGGGTATTCTCCCATCCTGCCCCTGCAGGGACTGGACACAAGGAAATCCCATCACCCTTTCCCAGCGGGGTGCTGGGTGCCAGATGGCCTCTCATGCACATGGAAGAAGCCAATAAAGCCAGTCCTCAGAGAGAAAGAAGGCCCATGGGGAGAAGCTGCCAGGGAATGCTGAGGTGTCTGGGCCAGACGTTCCTAAGGCCTGGCCACATCCTGGGAACCCTGGGGACCCTGTATCATCTTCACCTAATCAGATACCAGCCTTCTTGGTTACTTGACCCAGAGAGTCCTGACTGTTATCTCTTGGGTATTAGCTCCTAATCCTGAGCATCTTTAATTTTAGTCCTCATCTATACCATTTATATGATATCTGATTATATACTTTCTTGTCATCTGTTTATTTATTAGGCTTATTTTTGTTTCTGCTTCTTGCATTAAAAACAAACACATGGGCTGGGTACTCATGCCCATAGTCCCAGCACTTTGAGAGGCCAAGGAGTGAGGATCACTTGAGGCCAAGGGTTCGAGACCAGCCTGAGCAACATAGCAAGACACTGTCTCTATAAAAAGTAAAAAAAAATAAAGTGAAAAAAATAAAAACATTAGCGGGCATGGTGGCACACGCCTGTAGTACCAGCTACTCGGGAGGCTGAGGCAGGAAGATCACTTGAGCCCAGGAGTTCAAGGCTGCAGTAAGCTATGATGATGCCACTGCATTCTAGCTTGGGTGACAGAGTGAAACCCTATCTCAGAAAAACAAAACAAAAAAATAGACGTTTAAGCAGATGTTTGAGCACATAAGGAAGAGCTTCATTCACTCCTGGCCTCTGTCCCAGCTTCCCCTTCCAGAGACCCCAGCTGCTTCTGAGTTGCATGTGTGTCCTTCCAGGAGTCTTGGGTTTAAACATTGTATGTGATTGTCACGCCTGTCCAGCTACCCTCCAAACACCTGCCTTTTGTGTCCCCTCTCCTCCCAAGTCACCAGTGCCCCATCTCTGCTGGGTCATTCCATTACTCAGCTGCGGCATGATGTGCTTCTTGTTCCCTGTAGGTAGATGTCAAGGTTGTTTCCAGCCTGGTGCCACTACACACAGGCTGCAGTGGATGTCCTTGAACAGGGGATGTACTTGAACAGGGGTTACTTTGCACCTGAATGAGCCATCTGTAAGATAAATTCCTAGACGGAAATTGCTAGGTCAAAGGACATGCGCATTTTAAATTTTGATGGATCTTGCCAAATTGCCCTCAATAGAAGTAGAACTACTTATATTAATAAAAGCCCACCAACAAGGATGAGGCAGCCTGTTCCCTCTCACCTTCTACAACACACTTTGTTTTCAAATGTCTCTCTTTGCCATTTGAAAGACGAACAATGGAATCTCATTGGGAGAGCTCTTAAAAATTAAATCAGATCCTGTCTCCTGCATGTCGTACACACTTAAAACTCCAGTGGCTTCCATTGTCCTTAGAATAAAATCCAAACCCTTGACTGCAGCCCGCATGGTCTTAACATGAACCAGCCAATGTCCTTGTGTCCAGTCTTGTCTCAAGTCTGACCCCCAGCCCTTCCCCACCATGCTGCAGCCACCCTAGCCTTGGCCCAGTTCCCAGTACATGCCAAGTCCTTTCCTGCCCCAGGGCCTTTGCCTATACTGTTCTGCTGCTGAGAGTATGCTTTCTGCTTTCCATGGCTGGCTCCCTCAAGTCTCAGATTAAATGTCACCTCCCCAGAGAGACCTCTGAGTCCCCTAACTGAAAAGGCCTCCCTATTATTTTCTCTCATGGGGCCATCTCTATGTTCCTTATAGCACTTACCCAGCCCTAGCGATCTTATTTTTAAATCTGTTGCTGTAAGAGCAGGGACCACATGAGCCTTGTTCCCCATGACATCCCCAAGGCCTAGCACATGCCTGAGGCCTGCTAGGTGCCTAATAATGTTTGTTGAGCAAATGCACAAATAAATGACTGAAAGAAATTCATTCAAAAAAGCATGGTAGGTTTCCTTTCTATCTTTTCATAATATAACATCTAGGTGTTCAGAATATGCTATCCAATGAAGTATTAACTATCTGGTTGACATTTTCCACATTTTACTAAAAATAGAGCATAGGAAGAACAAATCGCAGTTAGTGGAATGTTCTACTAGCTGTCATCCATTGAATCCAAGGTTAACCATAAATTGGCTTCCATTTAATTTAAGATATTTGGACCTTTCACGGGCTTTACGATGTAAAAAGCATGCCTGTGTGAGTGGCCACTGACAGCAACTACAACTACTACTCATTGAGTAGGTCGGTATCAGACTCTCTTCTCAATGCTGTTCATAGCTTGTTTCATTTGGTCTTAACATCACCTGTAACACACATGATATCATTAGACCCATTTTATAGATGAGAAAATTGAGGCTCACAGACATTAGATAACATGTCCAACGTCCCACAGCTAGAATTTGAACCCTAGTCTGCTGATTCTTTGGAAAGCCTGTGGCTGACCAGCGTCAGTACTGCTGCCCAGCCTGGAACCCCACCTAGTGCTGACGGTGCTGTGGCCAGGCTGCAAACTCTGAAGATTGCTAAGGAGAGAGGCTGCAGGTGTGTTCTCAACTTTGCGATGGCCAAGAAAACAGGTCTTCCTCCCCTCCTTCCCCCAGATCATCTACCTGCGACGGTTCAAGTGCCTGCGCTCGCTCAGCCTTGCTGGGAACCCCATCTATGAGGCAGAGGATTACAGGATGTTCATCTGTGCCTATCTTCCTGACCTTGTGTACCTGGACTTCCGGCGCATCAGTGACCACACAGCAAGTGTCTCTCAGCTCTGTGAGACAGAGCCTTCAGGCTCCCAGGCTTCATAGGAAAGGGGTGTTGAGGGGTAGCTTCTCCCATCCACAATTAGGAGGAGAGACAGGGCAGCTCCCCCTTCCCAAGTCCCTCTACGTGCCTCCGTCAAAGCGAATCCAGCAGCGCCCTTGCGGGTACTGTCTTCTGCATGCTCCCACCAGCCAGGCTCCTTCCAGCATTGTCTGAGGGCCACTCAGAGCCGTCCTGCACTGGCTGGTTTTCCAGATGAAGACATTGAGGAGGCCGAAGAAGGGCCAGCAATTAGCTAGGATCACTGGCTCTTGGCCCAACCAGGATTCACCCCAAGTCTGTACGACCCTAGGAGCAATAGTAACAGCTGAGCTCTGGAAGGAGTCAGGCCACCGGAAGCTCAGTTCTAGCTATCAGAGGTAGAGTCTGGGCTAGAGATAGGGACCTGAGTGTCATCCGAGGATCGCCTTGGCAGTACGTGAAGCCATGGGCACAGGTGAGATCACCTGGAGTGCTCAAAGTGAGCAGACAAAGGGGAGAGACCCAGGAGGAGGTAGAGCACAGAGCCAAGGGCCAGGACCATGTGACCATCCCTATGGCCTTGGGTGACTCACTTTACCTCTCCCATTGTCTTTGCCTAAAGATGCCAGAGGGCCTGCCTTGATGCCTGCTGGCACGAGTGGGCAAGTGGTCCGAGGAGGACACCAAGACCGGTGGAGGGGTGCTCCATCACCAGGCCCCCACCCTGAGATAGCCCCCAGCCTCAGTCTGCCATGCTGCCTTCCTTGACCTCCCTTAGACTCAGACAGCTGCGAAGGGCCACAAGGAGAGGAGCCGTTCTCCTCCACAAGACCTCCTGGCTTTCACAGCCTTCACAAAGGGGACCCGTGCAACACCCCTGCCCATGCGCAGGAGGCCGCAGGGTGGCAGAGGCAGGGTGGCTCGGAGGAATCAGACATCCTCTGGTAACGGCTCCTCTTTCTATTCCTGGGTCAGAGAGAGCTGGCGGAGGCCAAGCACCAGTACAGCATCTATGAGCTGAAGCACCGGGAGAACCTGATGCAGGCGCGGCTGGAGGACGAGCAGGCCCGGCGGGAGGAGCTGGAGAAACACAAGGTACCATGCGGGCAGGCCGCACACCTTGGCCCGGCTCAGAGATGCCCACGTGAGGGCACTGATCCAGTTCAACAGAGGTCAGCTGGGGTCCCCGGCTCTGAGAACACAGGGCCTGATGCCCTCTCCCCACCTCACTCGGCCTAGGGCCAGCTCTATCGCAGCCCAGACCCCGACCCATCTC
The DNA here is from genome assembly GCA_963574885.1 of Lepilemur ruficaudatus. Taxonomy (NCBI): domain Eukaryota; kingdom Metazoa; phylum Chordata; class Mammalia; order Primates; family Lepilemuridae; genus Lepilemur; species Lepilemur ruficaudatus. Next base: position 11,166 of record CAUYRT010020992.1, read on the forward strand.
TTCACTGGCCTTCTTGCCTCTAGCCTAGGGCTGGACAGAATGTGCTAGACAGTCTGTCAGAGCTGCTCCTTTTCTTAAGACTCTCAGGCAGTTCCCCATGGCACAAGGAACAGCTCCAGTGCCTTAGCTCAGATGGGTGAATTCATGACTGGGCCCTGCTGGCCTCCTGCCCACCAGTCCCCACCCCTCCCTGCAGCCAGACTGAGCCACATGTAATGTTCTGGAAACAGCCTGCAGTTTTAAGCCCCTTCCCCTCCACACGTGCCATTTCCTTTGCCTGGAACACTCCCCACAACCTGCCTTCCTCAGAGGCTGGAGCCCAAGTGCAGCAGCCCTGCATCCACGAAGACTTCACCAGCCCCAGTGCCTGGCGTAGCCCCCACTGTGTGCCCTTGCAGGGGCCTGGGAGATGAACTGGTGGCCCTCCTTGGAGTCAGCGCGCCCTGGTGTGTTTCCACCCGCAGGCTGCATTTGTTGAGCACCTGAATGGCTCCTTCCTGTTTGACAGCATGTACACAGAGGACGTGGAGGGCAAGAAACTATCCTACCTGCTCCGTGTCAGCGAGCTCCTCGAGGCATATCCTTCTGAGTTCACAGCTGCCTCCTCTGACAGAGCCTGGTCCCTGTGCCACCAGCCTGCCTTGGGCAAGTCCCCTTCCACTATGGGCCTCGGTTTCCCCATGTCTCTTATAAGACCCTAGAAAGTAAACTCTCCACTTCAGAGCAATGTACGCCTGAGCAGCATGGGGGAGATGCTGTCTGGATTTCGGGAACATGTTGAGAGTCTTGTCAACCTGGCAAGGGTCAGCCGTGCTTGGCAAGTCAGGTTTTCAGAGGTGGAGAAATTGATTGAAATGTGCATCTACCTCAATGATCCTTATCAGCCACTCTCATCTGTTCCTGCTGTGCACTTGCATATAGGATATACAGTTTTTCCAACCCCCCACTGCACAGGTGCCATAATTCACTCCTTTTCACAATTCGGGAAGCTAAGCTTGCAGAGGTTACGCAGCTGTCTGAGGTCACGCCCTCTGTGGGGCCTGAGAGCCAGCCAACCAGAGCCCAGAGGGTGTGGTCAGTACTTGTCATGCGGCTGTGGCCATCACAACCAATAAATAGGCTTAAATTGTAGGCTGAGGGACTCAGGGTAGACTAGAGGAGTTCCTGGATCTGAGAGCTCTGAGATGAAGAACCAGTCACAGATGGTGACCTTCACGGGATAGAGAGAAATTCACTCAACCCCCAACATTCTGAAAAGAATGAAAGAGGGGCTCCCAGCCTGGCCTCCCCGCCGACCAGCTGGGTGACCTATGTGCCTCTCACCTCTAGCATGGTGTGGCCATGTGACTTTGGGCAAGGGTTTCCACCTCTCCGAGCATCAGTTTCCATCCCCCCAGGATCACTGAAGGCCCTCTGGGCTTTACCTGCAAGAACCCCTACTAAGAACTCCGTAGGGTAGGTTCTGTTGTACCCACAGCTGCAGATGAGGAAACTGAGGCCTGGAGAAGTGAAGTGACTTGCCGGGGTGGGTCCCGGAAGCAGTGGCAGAGCCAGGACTTGAACCCTGTGGTCTTTCCCCAGCTCAGATACAGCAGCTGAGCACCAAGACAGGCCCTCAGTTTCTAGATAACACACCAGAGACAAAAATGCACACTGCCGGTTTCCCCAACCAGGCTAGCTCTCCAGGCTCGCAGCCCCTCCCTGGCCTCAGGTCTCCCAGGAGTCTCTTCTGGGACTTTCTTAGCATGTCTCTCCTCTGCCCTGTGGACTCCTCCTATGGCCCCTGCCTCCGCCCCACAAAGGCCCCGTTCCTGAATCTTGCAGGCTGAGGGTGGAGTTGTCCCGGTCACCACATTATCCTCCAAATCTGGGCTCCCTGCAGTTTCTTCATCTGTCAGATGGACCAAATGAGACCATGGGTTCGAGTCCCACGCACAGTGTTGAGCACACAGTCTGCAGTCTGCTCAGGGAGTTGCCAACACCTTTGTAATTCCCCACCCACCCCGGGCGGCCTGCTCCCAACACAGCCGTGAGCTTCCTTAACCGCCACTCACCTACAAGGACAAATTTGTTATCATCTGCCTGAACATTTTTGAGTATGGCCTGAAACAGCATGAGAAGCGGAAAATGGAGCTTGACACCTTCAACGAATGTATCCATGAGGCCATTCGGGAAAACCAGGAGCAAAGCAAACACAGGATTGCCAAGTTCGAGGAGAAGTACTTGCTGGTAGGCTCCAAGGCCGCCCTGCCTCCTGCTCTATGGTGCTGACCCCTGCCCCCGCTGTGGAGGGACTGCAACTTCTGTACCCTATGATGACCCCTGAGGCCCATGGTCATCATCCCTATTTGCCAGGGATCACAGCCAATAAGTGCCACCTTACCCAGTCCTACCAGCCACAGCTTCCCTGCTGCACGATGAAGAGCTGTGTAGGGCTGTGGGTCTCTGGCACATAAAATGGCCCTGGGATTCAAGGTCGTCCCCATCCCCACCTCCTTATCATCATCATCACTATTAATAACTGTATTAGTATGACCATACTATTATGGTGAGGATGATGACAACTACTACTTTTCTTTTGTTCATTCATTTAACAGACATCTTCTGAGCCCCACTCTGTGCCCAGCCCTGGCAAGCTGGAGCCATGCCAGACATGGTTCCTGCCCTTGTGGGACTCAGACCCAGGCCCAGGCTCTCCCCACTGAGTGAATGAAGTGATCAGTGCTAACCTAGAGGGAAGCCCACCCCTTGGGGTACCTTAACTCAGGCTGAGGCTTATAGGACAAAGAAGAGTTGACCAGGGAGAAGCGCTTTCCACCTAAACAGCAAAGGAATTCCCCAGGTGTTCAGGACCCAGCCTAATCAGGCCACTGGGCCTGGCCCAAGCAGGTGCCATTGAAAGGGGTACCAATCTTTGTACTTGATGGGAATTGTTTCTTTTAATTAGCGTCACCTTTTTTTTTTTTTCCGAGACAGGGTCTTGCTCTGTCACCCAGGCTAGAGTGCAGTGGCCTTATCATAGCTCACTGCAACCTCAAACTCCTGGGCTCAAGTGATCTTCGTGCCTCAGCTTCCTAATTACCTGGGACCAGAGGCACATACTGCCATGCCCAGCTAATTTTTCTTTTTTTTGTATAGACAGGGTCTCATTCTTGCTCCGGCTGATCTGGAACTCCCAGCCTCAAGCAATCCTCCCACCTTGGCCTCCCAAAGTGTTGGGATTACAGGCGTGAGCCACAGCCTAGTTAGCATTACTTTTAAAGACAGGATTCTCAACCTGTCCTAAATCACAGATCTTTGTGAGACACTAAGGAAAGCTGTGGACCCTCTTTCTCCTTGAAAACTATTCACACACACCAGGTTTGCTTATAGCATCAGGGCTTCAAGGAGCCCATAAAGCTATTCCTTGTTGTAAACATTAAAGTAGAGAAAAATCCCCTGGGAGGGCAGATCTAACAGAGTTGGTGATCGACTCCATATGCTTCCCAGCCCTCCCCACTACCCACCTCATTCTTGTCGCATTAGCCTCACTAACAGGACCTCACAATTGGTGGGATTTAATTCTCAAGACCCTCCTTATAATGTTACAGGGAGGGGTGTTACTGCATTCAACCAGGAGTTAACACACTTGGCTCACATATGTGTTTTATTTGGCCTGCAGAGTGTTTAAAAATGTTTTGAACATTTTGCTGACATTAGAAACTGGCAGATTTCACAGAACAATTGTGGTTGCCAGCTTCTCTGGAGGCAGCTGTCATTCAGTGCCTGAGCGGTGGTTATCCCCTCTGGACAGGCCATGTCTCTAGTCGCCAGTCCCTGCCCTGCCTTTTCCTCCCTGACATTTCTTATCTGATCCCTGTAGACATGGTGTTTGGGACACCTAGATATTCGTGGACCGGCTTCTCCTGAAGCCTAGCCAGGTGGCCTGGCCCTCAGCAGCAAGTCCCTCTGAAGAAGCAGGATGCGGGCCGGGCCAGGCCAAGCCTGACTCGGAAGGAGCTGCTCTGCTCCTCAGATGGAGTGTGGATCGGGTGTGTGCCCTCACAGCAGGCCGGCTGCTTAGAGGCCACCTTGGATGAGCTGGCAAACCCTTGGGGTCCCCTCCTGGCACTTAGAACAGTGGATCTCACCCAGCCTGTACGCAGAGCTCGTGAGGCCTGGAAACATGCTCATGCCCCAGCCCAGGGGCACCCACTTAGGCAATCTGGGCTGTGGCCTGGCACAGGGATTCTCCAGAGCTCCCTAGGCGCTCCTGATGCTCAGTCTAAGTTGAAGCCACTGTCCTGGAAGTTTTCAAAACCCCACATGCCCTGAGAGCCCCCATTCCCTCCCCTCACATGCCCTCTCCCATAGCTTTGTCTGCAACCCTCCCACGCATCCCCACGCCCCGCTAGGCCTCCTCCATTGCACACAGCCCTTGGGGCACACCTCAGGTCATGGTGCAGTCATATAAGGCTTGGGGCTCAGACAGACCCCTTACTGGTGACCCAGAGGCACATCATGGGCCCATTCCTAGCCTCCATTTCCTCAACTGTAAAATGGAAATGACCATGTCGTGGAACTGTAGTGAGGAACCGGCAAGACAAGGGAAAGCGCTTGTGCAAGGCCTGAGGCAAGAGAGTCTGTGTGCAGTCAGGTTCACTTTTGACTAGGTAGTACACGCACATGGCACAGAATGACAGATGCCCACAGAGAGACACAGTCTCCCTCTTTACCACGTATCTGTGTGCGTGTGTGTGTGTGTGTGTGTGTGTGTGTGAGATGAAAGGGTAGCATGCACTGTTCTTCACTTTGCTTTCCTGTGTCATCTATGCATCTTGGAGAGTCTTCCAAAATGAAAAAGTTGCTTCATATTCTTTATAGCTATAAAATATCTCGTTTCATGGATAAACCATAAGTATTTAGCCAGTCCCTACTGATGGACAATTAAGTTTTTTTTCAACCTTTTGCTTTTTCAGTGTTGCGCTGAATAAGTAGGTATAAGTTTGACCTGCAGGATGAAGTCCTAAAAGTAGAACTGTGCATTGGGACTTTTCATGGTTATTGCCCAGCTGTACCCCACAGAGCCTGCACTTTCCACAGCCCTGTCAGGCCAGTGTCACAAGCTTTCTCATGTTTGCCAATCTCATGCGCCTTCGGTACACGTGTAATTTCCCCAAGTGGGGGTGAGCGGCATGTGTTCTACAACCATTTGTATTTCTTACTGTGAGAACTATTTGTTCTTATATTTTGCTCTTATTTATTGTTCTATTTGATTTTTGTCTCTCTTTCTGTACATCTTTCTTTTTTAAAAATATTATTACATTGTAGGAGTTCTTTATAAATTGAGCTTAGCCCTGTATCAGTGAAATGAGTTGCAAATATTTTTCCCATTTTGTTGTTCATTTTGCACTTTGTGGTGCTTTTGCCATTCAGAATTCTAAAAAAAATTTTGAGAGAGGGTCTCACTATATCACCCAGGCTGGTCTCAAACTCCCAACCTCAAGCAATCCTCCCGCCTTGGCCTCTCAAGTAGTACATGCACATTTTCTTATGTAGTAGAATTTATCAATCTTTTCCTCTGGTTGTACTTGAGAAAGACTTCTCCATTCTGAGATTATTTATTAAAAATCCCCCATGTTTTCTTCTAGCAGTTTTATGGTTTTATTTTTTACATTTGAATCTTTACTCCATGAGGAATTTGTTTTCCTGTAAGGCTTGAGGTAGGGATTGAGCCTGGCTTTTCTCCAGACAGGGTAGCCACTATTATGAATATCATTCACCCCACTAAATCATGCCATTACTCGAAGCTTAGAAAACGCAAGTGGCTCTCTCAAGGTCACACTGCTAATATTTGACCCAGGCAGGATTCAAATTCAGGTCTACCAGACTCTGAAGTTGTAGGGCAGGTAAAATTCTTCCTTTACCCTATTAGGGCCTCCAAGTGAGACCAAGAATTAAATTGACATAGGACAGACTAACAGGAGAAAAACATATAAGCTGGGCACGGTGACTTATGCTTGTAATCCTAGCACTCTGGGAGGCCGAGGCAGGAGGATTGCTTGAGCTCAGGAGTTCGAGAAAAACGTAAATTTTGTTTAGTAATTTTTACGTGTACATGGGAGCACTCACAAGAAAAACGAAGACCCAAAGAAGCAGTTAGGGCCGAAAGCTTATACTAGGTTGGATAAAGAGTAGTAAACTATGAAAACATGACAAACCAAAGGGGTTTGGGCTAGGGCAATTAATTGTGGAGGTTGACTAGGCAGATAAGGGTTAGTTGAACAAGGTTTGTACAGATTTCTCTTGGCCTTGACTCCCCATCTCTGGTGATAAGAATGTCTTCCTTCCTCCTAGTACAGGGAGAGTGCCTTTTACATGGGAGTTTTATTTCCTGCTTTCAGGAAGAAAAGGGGAGGTCAGAGTGTCCTCTTTGCATCTGCTATTTTTAAGTGTCTTAAAATAGTAAACATTCCCCAGCAGCATATTTTGGGGCTCCTTCCACCTGCCCAGCAGCCTCTAATAAAAACCGGAGCTAACAGGCATCAAGCACTTACTTGAGCTCATGGGGTTCTTACCTGTGTTGAGGTATGGGTATGGGCTGTTGATAAGCCCACTTTACAGTCAAGAAGACTGAGGCATGGAGAGGGTGGGCAGCTTCTACAAGCTCACAGAGCTGGCTGATGGCAAAACTGAGACTTACCAACTCCTGAGTCCAAGTTCTTATCCATAAAACCAAATTGCCATCTGCCATTAACTAACTATACTTAGTAGTTGATTCCTAAGGCACAGGCTTTTGTTTCCAGAATTTAAGTACCATTCGAGAAGAGTCTGAGATGCCCAACATTGAGAAGAAGATCATGGAGTGTGGCGAAGACATCACAGAGCTGTTCGATGTGCTCATGACGCTGGAGATGCAGCTGGTGGAGCAGCTGGAGGTGAGGCTGGGCGTGGGGTGCAAGTGTGCCGCGGCTGCAGGTCTGCGCTCCAGCCGCAGCCGTCCCGCGCGCTCCTCTGTTGGAGACGTCCAGTGCCACTCAGCGTGTCAGGCTGAAGCTTTCTTGCTCATCAGTCCTGTGTTTGCTTTGAATACATTTTAATAATTTAGATTAGAAAAGATTCCTGTGGAGAATGAGAAGTGAGCTCATTACTCTGGAATGTTTGCCCCATCATGGAAGAGCCCAGAGCCTCAGCAGGGAGGGGTTTTTGATTAGGCTGAAGGAACTGTTTGGGTGCTTGGATGACAAAGTGGACCCCTACTTGGGGACCAAACAAAGGCTCCTCCGCATTGCAGCCTGTAGTTGCCACCTCCTAGGTGATGCAAGGAGCCTGCAACTCAGCACTAAGTAGTGGAAATGAAAAGTGCTGCTGTCTCAAATTCATTAGGGGCCAGAGTGACTTGTGTGTTCACAAGGCATCAGACGCTGGGAGTCTGAAGTGGTGTGATGAATTGAACCGCATCGGCTGCTGCTGTGGCTGGGCCAAGAGATAGCGCCTAATCAATTCCTCACACATCAAGTGACACCTCAGACATGGGATAGATTTCCCCATCACATCACATGGCAGATGCTTGTTCCCCACTGGGGAATGTGCAAGCACTGCAGAAGCAGCAAGCAGCACCGGGGGAGAGGGAGGCAGCAGCTCCCAACATTTTTAGGCAGGGAGATTGCTTTTCAATATCCAAACATTTCCCAGAACCCATGCACTGTCATACTTGTATTACCAGCAGCCCAAAAGCTGCCAGGGCAATAACACTTTTCAGTGACCCTATTTTTATTTACTATAACAGCACTTACATACATTTGAAAAATGCACAGTGTGCTCGGCCTGCAGACAGTCCTCAGGCTCCTGTAGATCCCCTGCACCCTTGCCCCACCTTGCAGCCCCTGGAATTTACAGCAGATGGCGGGGGTGCTCCCAGAGTAGCAGGCCTCACAGCTGTATCTTCCGTTGTTCGCTCAATCCATACCGAGCCCCATTTAGGCCTGAGGTGCCTTGCTAAGCACTGGGCAGCAGCAACTAATGGTAGAGGCCTGGGGTAACAGCCAGCTCTTAGGAGGACCCTCTCTCAGCCAGGCATCTTGCAAAACATTTTGTGTGAAGTGACTCATTTAACCCCACCATAGCTCTGTGAGACAGTACTATGTAGGAAACCCATTTCACAAGTAAGGAGGTTGAGGCCCAGGGAGGTAAACTTTGCCACAGTTACACACAGTGGCGGAGCTGGGATATCCACCCAGGTAGTCTGGCTCCTGACACTCACTTCACTGTTTTCCTGGGGTGATGGGTGAATGCCACTGAGAAGCCCAAAGGAAGGGGGTTAGCTCTATGTGTGTGTTGGGGATGAGGGCAGTAAGACTAGGACAAGTGTTCCTGGGAGAAGGACTGGCACAGGCAAAGGTCCAGTGAAAGTATTAGATGTTCAGGTGATGAGTGAGTTAATATGCTTGCAGAGCAACAGAGCTCTGGAGAGAGAGTTCCCATCCATTTGCCCAGGAAGGTCAAGGTGCGTGGTCTTTACCCTGAAGTTCTGTGATTAGAGGAGAAGACCGCTAAGTGCTAAGGAGTTCCTTTTGCTCTGATGCTGGGTGTCTAAATATGCATGTTAACTATGTTATCATTTCCAGGAGACTATAAACTTGTTTGAAAGGAACATCATCGACTTGGTGGGACTCTTTATTGAAAATGTCCAAAGCCTATATCCTTTCTTTGATGACTTCCCCATGGGGAGGTGCTACAGGGCCTTTGGGGTGTCCTGGCCTCTAAAGGAGCTGGGGAAGAGGCACCTGTATTTTTAACAAAAGGCAAGGAAGGGTGAAGCTTCTTTGAAAAGTAAGCAGAATACAAATAAGTGGGGTTCCCTTCCAGATGGCCATCTGCAGGGACACCTCCACCCCTCCCACTGCCACTGGTGCCCTAAATACATTGGCAGAGATAGTAAAAAGTCAGCGCTCTATAATCATACTTTACTTTTTACCAGAAATACCTCCTCCCCGTTTGATTTACAAAAAGATCTACACCTCCACCAAGATGATATTTAAATTTGTCATAGGATCCTATTTAGTGGAAAACACCACCTGTGAAATGAGGGGAATGTAAAACCTCCAGTTTTTCACCAAGGAAAAAGCTCTGCTTCAAAGGATGCAGATTTGGCAACCACTTATAATGTTCAAAAGAATGTTCCATAGGGTCCAAGGGGGTTTCCCTTCCCTCAGAACAATGATGGTCTTGTTATGATGGTTTGGAGTAGAGTCCTGGCATGTTTGTTCTTACATGGGTGAAGCTCATGGGGAGATGATGTCCCAGAATCACCACCTGTCCCTGTGCTACAGACAGAAGCACTCAGGGGGTGAGGCACCATCCACGGTGCAGACACTGACAATTATTTATAATGAGCTGGTCAAGTTAAATGTTAGGGTTAGGAGCTGACATTTGGAGCATGACCAACCCTTCTGCCACCCAAACTCAGGGCCGTGCCACGTAGGGGGCAAATTGCTGTGCCCCACCCAGAAGCAACTGCCTGGTCCTGCCCTCCTGGGACTCACAGTCCAGCAGGGAGACAGAAGTTATGGAGGTAGTAAGTGGTACCAAAGGTACAGGGTGAGTAGCAGTTAACCCAGGGCGGGTGCCAGGAGCCTTCCTGAGGGAGGGTCCACTGAGGACCTGAGAGTGGCCAACCAGACCATGTACAGGGGTGGAGAGGACATTCCAGGCAGAGGAGGCAGCCTGTGCAAAGGCCCTGAGGACTGGCCACAGAAGTCCGGTTCGGAGAGGAGGCCTTTAGGCCAAGTTAGAGAGCGGGAGACTTCCCACAGCTTTACGCAAAGCAGATGGACTCCCGACTGTCTACATCTTCAACTCACTCTGGCTATTGTGGGGACCAAGGGCGAGAGTGCGGAGGCCAGCGGGCAGTCCACTGCAGTGTCCAGTTGGGAGGCCGTGGGGGTGGAGAGAAGTGGATGACGGAGGGACAGCCCGGCGCCGAGGGTCCGCGATTACCAGGTGTAGGGGCAACCACGCGGGCATTGGGATGGTCCCGGGATTTAGTGCATGTGGGTGGACGGCTGTGACGGCACTGATGCACCTGGCGCCTCAAGAGTTCGCCTTCATCCCTGAAAGTCTGTTCCCGTGCAGCAAAGGCCCAGGCCCTCGAAGTGCTTGTCAGAGGCCCTAGCCCACTGGTCAGGGACGCGGTCTGCTCCGCCCCTGGCCTTTGCTTAACTCGTGGCTGCACGATGGCTCAGTGCCGGGACCTGGAGAACCATCACCACGAGAAGCTCCTGGAGATCTCCATTAACACCCTCGAGAAGAACGTAAAGGGCGAGCTCGACGAGGACTTGCCCGACGACGTGCGCTCGGTAAGGGTGGCAGGCGGGGCGAGGCGTGCTGGGCGGGGCCCGGAGGGCGGGGCGGGCTCCGAAGAGCGGTGCTGGGCGGTGCGTGTGGGGCGTGCTGGGCGGGGCGTGCTGGGCAGGCGGGGCGGGGCGCGAGGCTCGCGGGAGCCTGACAGACTTGGTCCAGGCCGGCTCTGTGGCTCAGTAAGACTGAAAACCTCTTGGAGCCTCAGTTTCCTCATATGCAAAAGGGAACAGTAACCGGCTTTGCAGAGTCGTTGTCAGATGAAACAGGCTAAAAAAATAAAGCACCTGGCTGGGCATCCAGTGGGGCCCAACTAAAGAGGAGCTCATGATAATTAGATGGTTTCACCTTTCCAACGGGTTGCTTTCCGAAAGTTCAATTCTGTGGGAATTTCTGGCACTTTCTAAGAAAGGCAGTTACAAATAGCTCTGAGATTCCCCCCCCCCCCGTCGTCTTCACTTTAGAGTCTCTATAAAGTACTACGGGAGGGTTGGATACCCCGGCCCACTCCCCATCCCCGCCCCAGCACTATTTCTGATCCAGCATGATGCCATCCCAGTTTCCACCAGCACATCTGGTGTTGAATGGTCACACAGTCAGCAGGGTGACCCTGGGGCACCTGCCTTGTCCCTTGGGTCTGCACACTAAGAAGGCTCTCCAGGTCTTCTGTGTTGGGGCCCAGTAGCAGCGCTATGTCTCAGGGAAGGAGTGCAGGCGATGGAAGGGCCAGTCTTGGTGCCTTTGTGAGGGGCTCGCTTTCACTCACGCGTCATTCATCCTGCTGCCAGTTTCTCAGCTCCTCTCCACCTCTGTGCTACCAGCAAAGCCAGCCACTGATGTCCTTCCCCTGGACCACTCGCCTCGATACTGTTCTCTTACAGGCTGTCCTCCACACAGCAGCCAGAGCAGTCACTGAAAACCCAAACCACAATGTTTCACTTTTGCACAACACCCTCTCATGGCTTCCCATGACTCAGAGTAAGCGTCCCCCAGAGTGCACAGACCTTGCAACTAGGCCTGCTCACCTTGGCAACAGCCCCCCAACCCTCTGAGCTGCTCCCCAGTGTCCAGCTTGCTCCTTTCAGTAGATATTCCATCTGGCAGATGTGCTCTTCCCTCAGGTCCCCATGTGGCTGGCTTGTCCTTGTCATTCAGATCTCAGCTCAAATATCAGCTCATGGGAGAGGCCTTCCCTCATCACCTTCCTGAAAAACCGTTGTCTATCGCATACCCGGTTTATCAGGTCAGAGTCTCATCACAATTTCAAACCACCTGGCTTACGTCAATTTGCTCCTGTGACTATTCACACTACATATAAGCTCATGAGGGAGACAGGAAGGGACTCTTCACCACCATGTACCTCCCCAGTGCCAGCAACAGTGTACAGTGTGGAGTGGAGATGCCAGGATGTGTCTGTGGAATGAGTGTAAGTGCACACATCCACACAGTCTCCACCCTGCCAGCCGCTGGACGAGTCCTGCAGGCACGGAGGACCAGCAGTCCCCGACTCCCCCAGCCTCTGTCTTGGGGCTGAGATAGATACCCACCACAGCAGCCTGGCAGTAGGGCCACTGTGATGCCAGCCTTTCCTCCCTAAGCTGTTAAATTTGGCTAACTGGTATTGACCAGATATAGGAAAATGCCACCTTTCTCAAGCCAGGAAGACAGGCTCCCCGAGAGAGAGCCCACTCAAGAATTTCCCAGACAGACCCTCTTGGTGAGTAGAGTGCTCTATGGCACAGCACCCGGGTCTGTGACACCCACCGGACACAGGACTGAAACGTGCTCACTCCCTAATGACTGGGACACACAGAAAAGATGGGTCCCAGAGGCCCATGGCAGAGAAGGTGGCTGGGCTGGAGCTTCCAGTGGCCAGTCCTCCTTCATGCCTGGCTGGCTCTGCCTGGTGCCATCTGACACCCATTCCTGTGGCTCCAGGAACGCATCAGCATCTGCTGGCCATAGTGACTAGTGATGAGAGCTCTGCTCACTGAGGACTTGCCACTGCCAAGGCTGGATGATCACACATGATCGCATTTACTTCACCAAGGGACCCTGCGAAGGAGGTACTATTATCATCTCCAGTTTACAGATAAGAACACTGGGTAAGACTGGGGCTTAGAGAAGTCAGGTAAGCTGCTCGTGATGACAAGCCTTGTGAGGACCAGTGTTTGCATTCAGACTCTACTACCAGATGCATAGCCTGGGCCACTGTCGCAGAGCCAGTGCTGCTCCCCTCACTGTAGACTGCAGGTTGGTGGGCATTCTGGGTGTGCCCATGGCCCCGGGTACTAGGCCATGGGGCTGAGCCTCTGAGCTAGGAGGCTGGCTGCCTTGAGCTCACTGGGAGGACTGGTGTGGAGTACTGCCTTCAAGGCCTCAGAGGGGGCAGCCACCCCTTCCCTCTGTAAGCCAGTTGGAGCCTCTGTCCCTTTGGGAATGTCCACAATTACAGCAAGAGGTGTGATTAGGACCTTACACCATTGCCTGTCTCCTTACATTTAAGCAAAAAAAACATGGCCTATTGTTCTCAGGAGAAAAAAGTATGCCCTGCCTATAAGAAGTAATAATACCAACAAATAGCTGACATTGACTAGGGGCCTCTTGAGGGCCAGCCCTGTGAGACGCAGTGGATACAAATTTGCTCTTTTAATGTTCACATACAGTAAAGTAGGTACCGTATGGTTCCCTTTTACAGATGAGGAAACTGAGGTGCAGAGATTAAGGTAATCTGCCCAAGGATACACAAGCTAATAAATGGTAGAGTTGTGATTTGAACACAGGCAGTTTGACTCAAAGCCTTTGGCCAAATGTCTACTGAGCCTTTGGCAAGACGCAGGTTCAGAGGAGGGACTAGGGCCTTGGGTGAAAAAAATCTGGTTTCTGTTACCTGATTATCCGTGAGCATATCATACACCACGTTTTAGGTTATCTCTAAAACTCCTCTTGTTCAGCTGAGCGACTGTTACCAGCTCATGCCATACTTAGGCCAAATCTGTCTCATGTGTGTACTTTCAAGTCCTTCCAGCTTTGAGAGGAAAAGCAGAGCGCACATGCTGAGGAGAGGGCCCAGGGCGGGCGGGCAGGGAGGGCCTCACGGTGCTGTGGGCAGTCGCAGCTGCCCGTTTAGAAGCCGGCAGGGGGTCAGACATGCTGCCTGCATGCTCTGAATGTCCATGTGAGCATCCAGCTGCAAGGGCAGGGCAGTGCTCAGGCCTAGACCATGGAGAGGACTTTCAAGTCCCCATAGAGTCTGCTCGAGTGACAGTGGTCTGACCCAGCCAGCAGTCCACGGATAAGGCAGCTGTGATGGGATTCCAACCAGCACCAGGAGGCCCCCTCGGCATAGGCCAAGTTGCTCGTTTGTCTGTGGTGGAGGGGGCCGCTGGGTCATTCTGTGATGCAGTGGTCCTGGGGAGGAGCCCCAGCTGTGCTACTCTCAAAAGTCACTTTGAAGAAATGTGTCTTCACAGCTTTGAGGACCAAAGAGCAGGGTGGGACAGCTCAGGGAGCCAGGAGCAGCTGTTGCTCCTCACAAGTTGTGTGCAGCTGCTGCCTCTACCCTAGTGCTTTCAACCTGCAGAAACTGGAGGGGGACCCGGAATATTCTACCTGAAAATTCTATCTACTTATTGTAAGAGGGAAAATTAAAGGAGCTGCCACTCTAGGCAACCTGAAGTCCAGAAACAACTTGCAACTTCCATTTTTTTTTTTTTTTTTTTTTGAGACAGATTCTCACTTTGTTGGCCGGGCTAGAGTGCCGTGGCGTCAGCCTAGCTCACAGCAACCTCAAACTCCTGGGCTGAAGCGATCCTCCTGCCTCAGCCTCCCAAGTAGCTGGGACTACAGGCATGCGCCACCATGCCCGGCTAATTTTTTTTT
>CAUYRT010020993.1:0-38021 GCA_963574885.1 Lepilemur ruficaudatus
TTTTGGTGGCTGAGTAGAACTCCATGGTATACATATATGTTACTCCAGTTAAAATGGCTTTTTTCAAAAAGGCAGACCATAGCAAATGTCAGCAAGAATGTAGAGAAAGAGGAACCCTAGTAAACTGTTGGTGGAAATGTAAATTAGTGCAACCACTATGGATTACAGTATAGAGGTTTCTCAAAAACACTAACAATAGAACTACCATATAACCCGGCAATCCCACTGCTAGGTATATATCCAAAGGTGGAGAAATCAGTATATTAAAAAGATGTTTGTTTTCTTTTGAAAAGGATACTTTGAAAAGCGCTCTTGGCATACAGAAATACTACTGATTTTTTGTATGTTGATTTTGTATCCTGCTACTTTACTAAGTTTATCATTTGTAATAGTTTTTGTGGAATCTTTAAGCTTCTCTAGCTATATCATCTACAAAGAAGAATAATTTGACTTCTTCCTTTCCAATTTAGGTGCCCTTAATTCTTTCTCTTTTCTAAGTACTCTAGCTAGAACTTCCAGTACTATGTTGAATAACAGCGGTGAAAGTGATCATCCTTGTCTTGTTTCAGATCTTAGAGGAAAGGCTTTCAGTTTTTCCCCATTCAATATGATACTAGCTGTGAGTCTGTAATATATATCTTTTATTGTATTGAAATGTTTCTTCTATACACAAGTTTTTTGAGAGATTTTTTTATCATGAAGGGATGTTGAATTCTATGAAACACTTTTTCAGCATCTATTGAAATGATCATATGGATTTTGTCCTTTCTTTTGTTGATACGATGTATCGAATTAATTGATTTGCATATGTTTAACTGTCCTTGCATCCCTGGGATGAATCCCACTTGATCATCATGAATAATATTCTTAGTGTGTTGTTGAATTCAGTTTGCTAATATTTTGTTGAGGAATTTTGCATTTCTGTTTGCTGGAGATATTGGCCTATAGTTTTTTTGCTGTGTCTTTGTCTAGTTTTGTTATCACGGTGATACAGGCCTCATATAATGAGTATGTGAGTATTCCCTTGTCTTTTTTGTTTGTTTGTTTGTTTTGGAATAGTTTCAATAGGATTGGTGTTAGTTCTTTGAATGTTTGGTACAGTTCAGCAGTAAAGCCATCTCAGGTCCTGGGCTTTTCTCTGATGTGCAAATTTCTTCTACTGCCTCTGCCTTGTAACTTGTTATTGACTTTTTCAAGTTTTGGAGTTCTTCCTGGTTCAATCCTAGTAGTTTATGTCTAGGAATTTATTCATTTCTTCTAGGTTTTCCAATTTATTGGCGTATGGTTGCTCATCATAGTCTCTAATGATCCTCTAATTTCTGCAGTATCAGTTATAATATCTCCTTTTTCATCTCTCATTTTATTTATTTGGTTCTTCTCTCATTTCTTCTTATTCTGGCTAAAGGTACATATATATTTTTTACCTATTCAGAAAACCAACTTTTTGTCTCATGGATGTTTAGTATTTTTTTTCCTTTGAATTTCTTATATGTCTGCTCTGATCATATTTCTTTTCTTCTACTAATTTTGGGTTTGGTTTGCTTTTTTTTTTTCTCCCTAGTTCTTTAACATACATCATTAGGTTGTTTATTTGAAGTTTTCCTACTTTTTTATTAGAGGCACTTATTGTTATAAACCACCTTCTTATTACTCCTTTTTCTGTATCCCATAGGTTTGGATATGTTGTTTTCATTGTCATTTGTTTTGAGAAATATTTAATTTTTTTCTTAATCTCTTAAATGACCCACTAGTCATTTAGCAGCATATTGTTTAATTTCCATGTGTTTGCATAGTTTCCAGTGTTCCTCTTGATATTGATTTCTAGTTTTATTCCATTGTGGTCAGATAAAATATTTGATATGATTTCATTTTTTAAAATTTTTCAAGACTTATTTTGTGGCCCAGCATATGGTCTCCCCTTGAGAATGAATGATCCATGAGTTGAAAAGAAGAACATGTATTCTGTAGTTGTTGGATGAAACGTTCTGTAAATATCTATTAGGCCCATTTCATCTATGGTATAAATGAAGTCTAACGTTTCTTTGTTGATTTTGTCTGGATGATCTGTCCAATGCTGACAGTGGGGTATTGAGATCTCCAACTATTATTATATAGTGGTCTATCTCTCTCTTTAGCTCTATAACATTTACTTTATATATCTGAGTGCTCCAGTATTAGATGCATATATATTTAGAATTTTTATATCCTCTTGCTGAATTAACCTCTTTATCATTATATGATGAACCTATTTGTCTCTTTTTACAGTTTTTGTTTTGAAATCTATTTTAACTGATAGAAGTATAGCTACTCCTGTTGTTTTTTGATATCAATTTGTGTGGAATATCTTTTTCAATTCCCTTTATTTTTGTCAATGTGTGTCTTTATAGGTGAAGTGGTTTTCTTGTATACAACATATAGTTGGGTTTTGTATCTTCATCCTTTCAGCCACTCTAAGTCTTTTGACTGGAGAGTTCAGTTCATTAATACATTCAATGTTATTACTGATAGATAAAGACTTACTACTGCCATGTTTTTATTTGATTTCTGGTTGTTTTGTGGTCCTCTCTTTCTTCCTTCCTTCCTGTCTTCCTTTGTATAAAAGCGATTTTCTCTGGTAGTGCATTTTAATGTCTTGCTTTTCATTTTTTGTGTACATGTTATAGGTTTTTAGATTCAAAGTTACCATGAGGCTTTCAAAAAACATTTTATAACCAATTAAACAGATAGCAACTGAACTCTGCTTAGAAAAAAAACAACCAAACAAAAAGAAATCTAAAAGAAACTACACTTTAACTCCACTGCCCTCCCCCAGGTTTTTGACTTTTTATTTCCATTTACATCTTTCTATACTGTCTAGTTCTTAAAAAGTTGTTCTAGTTCTTACTTTTGAAAGATTTGTCTTTTAGTCTTCCTATTCAAGATATAAGTGATGTATACACTGCAATTATAACAATAGAATATTCTGTAATTTTGTATTTAATGTTACCACTGAGTTTTGTATCTTCAGGTGATTTCTTATTGTTCATTAATGTCATTTCTTTCAGATGGAAAACTCCTTGTAACACATTTCTTGTAACACAAATCTGGTATTGATGAAATCTTTCAGCTTTTGTCTGGGAAAGTCTTTATTTTTCCTTCATATTTGAAGGATATATTTAGGATATCATATTCTAGGGTTAAAGTTATTTTTTTCCCCTTTAGCACTTTGAAAATGTCATGCCTTTCTATTCCGGCCTGTAAGGTTTCTACTGAGAGGTCTGATGCCTGATGCCAGATGTATTAGAGCTCCTTTATATGTTGTTATTTTTCTCTTTTTTCTTGCTGCCCTTAGGACTTTTTCTTTATCTGTGACCTTTGAAATCTTGATTATTAAATGCCTTGAGGTAGTCTTGTCTGGGTTAAATCTGTTTGGTGTTCTATAACCTTCTTGTACCCAAATATTGACATCATTCTCCAGGTTTAGAAAGTTCTCTGTTATTATTTCTTTGAATAAATTGTCTATCCCAATGTCTTTATCTCCTCTTTAAGGACAGATACTCTTAGATTTGCCCTTTTGAGATTATTTTTGGGATCTTGTAGGAGTGCTTTTTTTTTTTTTCTCTTCTATTTTCAAATGGCTTGTGTATAATCTCACTAATTCTTCTTCTCAATCAATTCTGCTGTTGAGAGAATCTGATGCATTTTTTTTTCAGTCAACTGAATTTTTCAGCTCCATAATTTCTTCTTGATTTTTTATTTCAATCTCTTTGTTAAATTTCTCAAATATGATTCTAAATTCCTTCTCTGTGTTGTCTTGAAGTTCCTCGAGCTTCTTCAGAACAGTGATTTTGAACTCTGTCTGAAAAGTCACATATCTCCATCACTCTGGATTGGTTACTGCTACCTTATTTGGTTCATTTGGTGAGGTCATGTTTTCCTGGATGTTCCTGATGCTTGTGAACATTCATGGATATCTGGGAATTGAATAGTTATTTATTCTAATATTCACAGTCTGGGCTTGTCTGAACCCATTCTTCTTGAGAAAGCTTTCCAGATATTCAAAAGGAATTGAGTATTATGATCTAAATATTTGTTCACTACAGCCCTGGGAGTGCCTCAAGCCCAATAACACCACGACTTTTGTAGATTTCTGGTGGTACTACCTTGGTGGACTTGGGTAACACATGAGAGCATTCTCTGGATTACCAGGCAAAGTCTTTCACTCTCTTACCTCACTCTCCATGTTGCGCTACTGGAGTTGGGAGAGGTATGACATGGGTACTCCCTCATGGCCATCATAGTGGGCCTGCATCAGATCATACCTTAATGCAGCCCAGTCTCACCCAAAACCTGTGGTGACTGATGACTGTTGCATGGTTCCCACTGATGTTTATTCAGAGCCCAAGGCCCTTTAGTCAGCAGGTGGTGAATTCTGTCACGACTGGGTCCTTCCCTTTGGGGCCATAGGTTTCCTTCAGTCCCAGGGTGGCTCTAGAAATGCCATCCAGGAACTAAAGCCTGGGATCAGGTGCTTCAGGAATCTGCTTCGCACTTCATTTTACTGTGGCTGAACTGGTACCCAAGTTGCAAGACAAAGTCTTTGTGCTCTTCCCTTTCCTTTTCCCAACTGGAAGTTGACTCTTCCCAAGCTGCTCTACCTGGAGTTGGGGGACGGTTGTTGACACAGGCACTCGCTTGGGTGCCACTGCTGGTGTCTCAGTGGGTCATGTGCACCTAAGTCTGATGGCTCCAAGACTGCACGACCTTTGAACTTGGCCAAGGATTGCACACTTTGTGGCCTGACTGCCTTTCAAATTTATTCCGGGCCCCCAGCCACTTTTGTCAGCCAGTAATGTAGCCAATTGGAACTCAGTTTTCTAGAGCTGGGGTGGAAGATTTCTGGCCAGACTGATCTAAATGCTCCCTCTATGAGCATAGGCTGTGTTCCCCAGTGACAAGGAGCCCCTCAGTTCCAATGCAAAATTGCACAATCACTTCACTCACCCTCTGTCAGGCACACAGATTCTCTCTCCACCTGCACTGGGGATGCAGGAAGGGTGGCATAGGCAATGCAAAACTGTCTTCCCTGACTTCTTCACTGTCTCTTTCCTTGATATATTGTTAAAACCAGGTGCTGTGATCTCTCACCTGATTTTCAGTTATTTTAAAGGTGCTCTCTCACACGGATAGTTGTTGAATTTGATGTTCCCAAAGAGAGATGATCACTGGAGGGTTCTATTCAGCCATCTTGCTCCACTCCCCCTCCTTTCTGTGTTATTTGGACTGGATAATTCCTATTGATCTATTTTCAGTTTTATTAAATTTTTCTTCTGTCATCTTCATTCTGATATTTAGCCTATCTAGAGCTTTTTACTCTGTTATTTTAGTTTTTTAGTCCTAAAATTTTCCATTTGGTCCTTCTTTATACATGTTATTTTTTTCCCCAAGACTTTCTACATTTTTATTCATTTCAGTACTTTCACCCATCCTCATTAGAGCTTCGCTGCACGAAGACCCCTTTTACACTCCACCACTGTGAACTAGTTGATTTCTCCTGGAGCTATCTCTGTGTTGGTGCAAACACCCAGCTTTCAGGTGGTCTTGGGTGCAGGCTGGTAGCTACCAGAGAGAGAAAAATGCAATTGACTGCCAAATGGATAGTACAAATTCTCATCTTATTCCTTCATCTATTCTTGCTATTTATTTTTCAAAGTCTTCAAATAGTTGTTCTACGCATTCTCTTCAGGCTTTATAGCTACATTCAGTGGGAGAGAGAGAGTAGACTATGCTTATTTTATCCTACCTGGAATAGAAAAATCTATCCTTACCTTTGCTTTTAAACTTTGTACACCCATATATTTAAGGCGTGTCTCTTATAAATTTAGACTGACAAGCTTTATTTATTGTAGTTTTCTTATATTTATTGCTATAGCTAATATATTTGGTTTTAGAGCAACTATTACCTTAAATCTATTACTTTAGTTCTATTTGTTCTGCCTATTGAATGTTACTTTTTTTTCTTTTTTCTTGCCTTCTTTGGATTCTTTTTAATAATCTATTTTCCCTTCTATTAGCATCATAGTTCTATATTATATATTTAGTGGCTACTGTAAAGATTAGGGTAGTATTATTGACTTAAAGCCTAAGAATGAGAAGACTTTATAACACTTTAGTTCCATGTAACCCGTCCAAACTTTTTTAATTATGTGATATTTTGAATCCTAAAATTTCATAGTCAATTAAATTTGCCGATGCTTTTGCAATTTCTGTTCATTTCTGGTATATCTCTGTTTCTGTGCAGAATCATTATACTTCTGTCTGAAGAACTCCCTAGCATTTTTTCAATGTGGGAATTCTCTCAACTTGTTTATCTGAAAATGTCAATATCTGACCATAATAGTTGAAAGATATTTTCTAAGGTAAAAAAATTCTGTTTTGTTTCAGAACTTTGAAGATGTCATTCCTTTCTTTTCAGATTTCATTATTTTTGTTGAGAAGTCAACATTTTATTCTGGCTGCTTTTAAGATTATTTCCTTCATATTTGGTTTTTAGCAGTTTTACCATAATATGCACCCATAGGTTTATCTTTCTAATTCTTGGTTAGTATCTGTAGTACTATTTAAATCTATGGATTAATATTTCAGTTGCAGAAAATTCTTAGTCAATATTTCTTGAAATGTTTCTTCTGCTCTATTCTGCTGCATGTTTCCTATTGAGACTCTCATTACACATTTGTTAGGCTTATTTACTATATTCTCCATGTTTTTTATTCTCTTTTATCTCTTTCATATGCTCTTCTCTGTGTTTCATTCAGGATACATTCTTCTGTCTTCCATATCATTAATTCTCTTTTTTCACATGTCTTATTACTCTTAAAGTTATTCATTGTACTATAAATATCAGTTAGAATTTTTATGTGGATTTAATGATTTCCCATTATCAATCAAAATTTAAAACTTGTGTTTTATGCCCTTTAACATACTAACAAAAGTTATTTTTAAATTGTGTCTAATAACTACATTATCTAGATGTTTATAGGTCTGTTTTCAGTGGTTATGATTCCTCTTGGCTCTTCATATTGTCTTATGATTTCATATGTCTGTTTATTTTTATATTGAATGCAGGATATTGGATATGAAAACTTATAACCATTACTTGAAATCTAGTATGATGTTATCATTCTATAGAGATTTCATTTTTACATCTGGCTGTTGGTAAGAGTACCAGCCATCTCAGATCACCTTAATCCAGCCAGGGATTGAGATGATACGAAGCGGGTCTTTAGTGCTTATAGGGAACTAGATGATTTTGGATTTGATTTTACTTCTAGGATTTAGTTCTTGAGGACTCAAATCAAAGCCTGGGGGCTCCCAGGAATCCTTCTATTGAATGGGTCCTAAACTCTAATTTCTGTTCCCCTAATTATGGCTTTTTGTTGAAAGTTATGTTCAGCTCTCATCCTCCTGGCTTTCTCTTTTGGAATCATCAAATGCCTTGGTGAAAAGAGGCTCAAATGCTGGACTTGCCCCTCTAGAATTTATTTTTCTCCAGGTTTATAATTCCATAATTCTTCCATTTTTGGTTATTCTCTAATGTCTTCAAGCATATTTTTTTTCCAGTTCTATATTAATCCTCTGAGTGTGGCTGTGAATTATCTAGTCTGCCATGTGAGAAGTAGAATTCTCATAAATTTTCTTTTCTTCATGATTCTTTTCAACATTAATCAAATTTTCCATAATGAGAACATAGTCTTTGTTTAAAAAGTCATTATATTCATTCAACAAATATTAAGTAGTATTCTATGAACCAAGAATATTTTCTAGGCTCTGGGAAGATAAGCAGTGAATAGAACAAATTTTGTACTTTTCATAGAGTATTATATTTTATGTTGAATATAATACATGATCACAATATATGAGAAAGAGAAAAACAGCCCTTATGATCTAGGAGCTAGGCCTTGGTGTCGTTATAAGTTGGCCTGGCATTTACAGATAGGTTTTCATGTTTCCCCGCTGAACATAAACCATTTCAACATCAGATAAGGCCACTCCATGATCATAATGGCTCCAAACAAAAATAAGATCTCTCCATAATGTCTGAACACAGAAAAATCATAAATACTGTCAGTGTACAAAAATGATGAAATATTTAACTATCATTCCTAATGTGACTGTTGCTTCTTTACTAATTACAGCATTAGCTTTAGTCTAGTCTTTCTTCCTTCTAGACAGATTTATCAAGATACCCAATCATAAAATTAGCTCTGCTTCGTGACAGTATCTAATCCAAAGCAAAGCCTCACTTCCTTAAACACCCCCCTCCAACCTCCTAACAAAAGTCTAAAACAGTCAGTCCTTTTGAATATCCTTTTACAATACTGTCCCACATTTCCCCGTGTTATATGTTTTCCCTTACTGTAACAAGTAATAAGCTTAACTTGTTCAGCTACAGGTATGTTCCTGGTGGGCTTTGCCTGTCGGGCACTGACATATATGTTTATGCGTGTAGAAGTAAAACCACCAGAAAATTAACCAAAAAGTTTATCATAGTTATTTCTCAGGAAGACATTTCTTGTACTTTTATTTTCCAGATTTCTATTAAACATATACTTATTTACAAATAAAAAATGACTTAAATTAATTTGTGAAACTTTATTTAGTAGTCTATATGTAAATGTGTATATGTATAAGATTTCTTTTCACCTATTTTTATTTAGAAAGTGGTAACCCTTATATTGTCTGCCAAAATTAAAACACTAAGTACATCTGTGTGTCGAGCTTTGGGGTGATTTATATTTTTACTTTGGGACTCTTTGCATTTTCTGAATTTTCCAAAATGTACATGTACTCACTCAGTATTCAGAGTCCATTAAAATAATTCAATTCAAAACCTATCTAGCACTGATGATGTAGATTAAATATACTAAATTATTGATCTAGATTAAATTAAGTAATCTGATAGGTAATGACTAATCCTTACCTCTGGAGAAACCCAGACAATTTGATACAAATTTGATACAATTTGTATCCAATTCTCATTGGATAAAGTTTACATGGTAAAACTGTTAAATTGAAGTGAAAAGATACAATAAGGAATAAAATAAAATCCAGAAATTTTAAACATATAAACAAAGATATATTTCATTATAATATAATGTCAAACTTTGAATAAAATAATTAAAGTAGACCTGTCCTTCTAGGGTAAGATCTGAAATAATATTGAAAGTTGTATAATACCAAAACCTAATGCATTTTTTTTTATTTGTTTGAACTCAAAAACTACTCAACTGTATCAGAAATCATTTCCTGGAACTGACTTATTTAGCAGTAACTCTTAATTTAGTTTGTGCCTTCCGATTTTTTTTTATCTTAATTACAACACGCTATTCACATATCCTATGTGACTTTTGCTAAAGAAATCCAAGTTATTATTTTCAAAAGTTAAGCTGGTGACCTACAGAGGAAATTATGTATTTTTATCTTGTCACATATGACAGCTATTTTCCACAGCATATTATCAAGTATTTCAATACACATTAAGTGTTCATATTTACAGTTGCTAAAATTAAACATTAATACTAAAGTAGACAAAAATTGTTTCTGTTCATTCTTATTATAAAACATTATTTTATTACAGCATTCCTAAAAGGAGAGCTATATTTTATACCAAATTTTAGCATAATTTGGCTTTGTAATTTTGAACACTAAGCTTTAATATGTGGGACCAGAGTATTTAAGGGAAATGCCACTTGTGCTTTAAATGCTTTATTATAGACATAATGGTAATGAATGACATCCTTAAAACCATTGTGCAAAGAGTGCTTTATTTTTTCAAAAAATCTTATTGTTAGTGGGCAGGGGATATTTTATGCATCTTATAGTGAACACCTCTAATAGCTTTCTTTACCTAGAGTTATTCAAATAAAAAGTCACAAAAGACCATTCATTTACCTGCTGACAAATAGTGGAAAGTCATTAAGAATTATACATTTAGTTACACCTTGTAAATCGTTTCAATGATGTTTTATGAATTACTTCAACACTTAGAAATAAAGCTTAAGTTTTTCCAGGAGATTTTTGTCTGACGTGCTATGCTCATTACAAGAATGGATAGTTCCAAATTTTATCAAAACAAATACAGTTAAGAACTATATTAGAACCCACCCCAAATGCCCAATTAGCTTTATATTCATAGAAAAGTAGGCAGACTTGATGTGGACTTTAGAAACGTTTGTCGAATACTAATGGAAATTAAGCAGCAGAAATAATTAAAAGCTTTCATTCTATCTTCTTTTTTCTTTTTATCTTCATATTTGTATGTTTGTATAGCATTTCAAAGGGGCAGAAAAGGAATGACACCATATTAGTTTTATATCTGCAATGTGAAAGGACAGAACCAGAAATGACTGAGCTATCACTATCTGGTTTCTGCCCAGTTACTCATTGACTGGAAGATGGCCTGAACTCCCAGATAGCAAAGAGAGTGGACCCTTTGATTTTCCAAAGAATGTCTTTTTGTACACCAATCTGAGTGAAGAGAGAAAAGACATAGCCTATTTCCCAAATAGGGTTTACATTGCTGTAGGGCAGGAATTCTATCCCATTCACACATCATTTGTCTCAGCGCCCATAATATAATAACAAAAACATAGCAATTTCTCTCTAAAATTTGGTTGAAATATTTTTCAAATAAGTTGAGAAACGTGAAGAGAAGGTAGGAGAAAGTATTATCCATGAATAGAAAGAGAACACTGCTTGCCTGGGGAGAAATTCAGAACTTTTTTGTTATTTCAAGGTTATTCCTTTGATGGATTGATTTCAAATTAAATATAATTATAAACATGCCTGTTAAATTGCCACTTGGAGACAAATGTCTGAGCTATGTTGGACCAAAAAGGCCAGGTCTGGGTTCGAAAGTTGGAATGAATAAAGACTTGAGCCCAATTCACATTTATGGCCACCTTGTTTACTACTCATACAAAAATACGATGTAAATAGGACAAAAGAGATACATGTACAAGGGCGTGATCATCTTCCCATTGTTTCCCTACATCCACATGAATGTGTACTATCATAAGTAATTAATTTCACCCACACACAAAGGATAAGGGACCTAGAGTCATAGGCTCACTGCCTTTTATACCATTAAGTTAGCAGAGGAGCTATATTAGCTTTTATATCTACTGACTATCACAAAAGGGCATTCTTTGCTGTGTTACCATGACATATTTCTCTTCCATATTCTATTTCTTTCCATGTTATCAGGTCAATGTCAGTCCAGGTCATGGCCTGCCACATAGCATAACTTGATCAGCATTAAGGTGACAACCAAGGTCTTTCAAAACAGAGGTATGATGGCTAGAGATCTAGAATAACAATCAAGGAAACCTGGCTTCTTATTTTAGTTCTGGCAACATTAATGATTTGGAGAAAGTTTTGATTTTCCTTACACTTCTGCTTTCTCAATGCCTACAAAAATGAGAAGATTAAACTACGTTGTAATTGATTGCTCTTCAAACTCTAACATACTTTTATCTGCATCAGGGGTCCACAAATTAGAGCCCACAAGCCAAATCTGGCCCGCCACCAGCTTTTATAAATAAACTTGCTTAGGAACACATACCCATTTATGACATGTAACCTATGGCTGCTTTTGCTAGAAGGACTTAGTAGTTGTGACAGAGACCATAGGGCCCAGAAAGCCTAAAATATTTGCTTTCTGGCCATTTACAGAAAAAGTTTGCTAACCAATAAATGTACAAATCTCCTTCTCTAAATGTTCTCCTCTGATACCTCCAGATGTCAGTCTCATATCTTCAACTAATTGTTGTAAGCACCATTTGGAATGAACAAAACAATATGTTCATAATCTGGATGACAAAATGGTGTTCTTTTCTTCTTCCCCCATTGTTGTTCATTATAGATGGTTAGTGCCACAAAAATCAACACTGCACAGAATTGACCGTCATATATTTTAGAGGCTATAAAATATAGTGGTTATGAGCATCAAACCCATAACTGCCTATGGAATTGAATGGAATTACATTAAACTCTGAGCTCTTCTATTTATTGTTCACTATCTCTGAAGGTATCAGTGCATTATAATCCTTCAAGTAATACTATTTCTTGTAAAGAACTTACATTAATGCCAGACATATAGTATTTGCTTCATAAATTTGAGCTATTACTACTAATTATAGTAATAGCCCTAGCTTCTAGAAAAGTGCCAAGTATACAGTAAACACATAAAATTTTGTTGAATTAATGAATTAAAAAATTGAATGAATTACTACCAAAGATAATTTCATTTTACCAGCTACTCAGGCTAAAGCTTCAGTCCAACCATTAGTTTTAATATCTCCTGTAGACCTACAAAGTCTGCTAATTATTTATTAGAACAGCTTAAGAATCTGAGTCTCCTGACTTTTCTACTTGAATCCAAAATTGTCTCCTTTCCTTCTACCCAAACAAGTCCATTAGAAATCACAGATATCCCATGATTTCTGCAATACTTTATGACAGAACTCTATGGTAACTAACCAAAGAACAGAATTCTGAAGAACGTTAGATTTTAACCTACATGGAACAGAGAGTTACTAGAGCTTTATAAGCAAGAAAGGAAAAATAGAAGGAGTGCTGAACTACTGATTCTCATATATTTTCCCAGGTGTTTTCCACGAATTAAATTAAATTACTTACAAACAAAGAATATAGAAACCCAGTCCTCACAGAAATGTCTTCAATGGGTTATAATTTAGTTATATGCACTAAATCTTTTTGGAGAGAACTTATCCAAGAGATACCTACCTCGAAAGCCTCCCGAGTATTCCAAATCACTACTTGAGATACCTAATAATTTAAAGCTTCTTTGTTCAATAGTAGCCACTAGCTCCAAGTAGCTATTGAGCGCTTGAAATATGATTAGTCCAGATTGAGATGTGCTTAAATTCAAGTACACACCTGATTTTGAAGACTTTGTAAGAGAGAAAAGAAAATCAAATATCACATTAATAATTTTATATTTATTATATCTTGAAAGAATAAATTTTGGAAATAATTGGTTAAGTAAATTATTAACATTTTCCCATCTCTTTTTACTTTTTTTTAACGTGGCTACTAGAAATGCATTGTGTTTCCATTTGACAGCACTGGTAAAACGGGATAATTCAAAGATCCATCATTAAAACTGTCAGTATCTTTGAAACCATTCACTAAACAAAGCGAAACAACAACAAAACAACCCAGCAATTATTTTGACAGATCTATGTTTCCATTTTAGAGAATTTTCCACTATGGAAGTGGAAAATTGGAAGTGTCTTCCACTATGGAAGCCAAAGGTGTCTAGGCATACCTTCTCTTTATTCTCTGGATCTAGAATTGCACATGTAACTTCAGCTTAGCCAATCAGAGACTCCTCAAGGATTTTGGAACTGGAGGGACAGACAGAACAATGAAGCACCCAGCTATTAATAGACTACTTTGCTGGGAGTGGCAGAAGATGTCCAACGGCAACAATGTCTGTGGCAGTACTGGTGGAGAATACTCTGAATTGTACCTGTACCTTGACCCTGGCCATGTTCCCTGATCCTCTGACATCTTTGGTTCCTGCCCATTTCCTTCACTTTACTCCCTAGTAATCTCACTGATTCTGTACGCTACCCAATATGCATCTAAGAACATTCAATAATACACTTAGGATAGTTTACTGTTTTTTATCAGGAAGCAATATCACATTCAGTGCCCCTGGAACAGTGGTTCTCACATTTGGATGCATGTCAAAATCACCCAGAGGGCTTGTTAAACCCAAGACTGCTTGGCCCACCCCCAGAGTTGATGATTCAGTAAGCCCAGGGTGGGGCCAGAGAATCTGAGTCTCTATGAAGTTCCAAGTGAGGTTGATGCTGCTGGTCCTGGACCACAATTTGAGAATCATAGTCCTAGTAATTAATATTCCAGCTGCTTCCTTTAAATGGTCTTCTCAATAAATAGTATTTTATTTGCTATTTTTTCTAACTTGTATAACTTACATGCTTTAGGATTTTGATAGCTTATTAGATAATTAAAATCTTAATGCTTTAGACTTGAAGCAGAGGTACTTCACAATCTGGCTCTATGTATATTTACTGACTTAATCCATTTATATTCTCAGTTCCAGCAACCCCAGTCCACTACTATCCTTCAGGTTGTGCTTCTCAAGTTTTAATGTGTACCAAATCACATTGCACATTTAACAAAGGGTCTTATTAAAATGCAAATTCTGTTTCGGCACATCTGGGGTGAAGTCTGAGAGTCTGCATTTCCAACAAGCTCATGCGTGATGCTGATATTGCTGGTCTATGGACCATACTTTGAGTAGCAAGACCTTAGGGCATATTAACATTTTACCACTGTAATTTAAAAATTGAACAACTGAGAAGACCGTTCCTACTTTTCTCTTCTTATCCACTTCCCCTCCATCTTTTGAGATCCAACTCAATCCTCATCCCTTATGATAGCTTCCCAAAAGGTAGGGATTCCTCTTTCTGTGACTTTATTGTATACATTGTATACCATTCCCATGAAAATCATAACAAACTGTTCTATTTCTTTTTTTTTTTTTTTTGCTGTATTTTTATAGGCACATAGATGGTGTTTGCACGCACACATGTGTTAAATTGCATAACCAGAAAGGGTCACCGTCCGGTAGAAACAAAATAGGCTTTGAAGTCAGAGCTAGATTAAATTTCATCTCTATTCACTACTGAAGGCAATATATTAATTCCCGTGAGCTTTAGTCTCCTCATCTTTAAAGCAAGGATAATATTACTTGCTTTATAATAGCATTTGTTTTTACTAGTAACTTTTCAGGCTTTTTGTAAAGATTAAATACGATTAATGAAGATAAATCCCTAACATAGCCCTGGTACAAAACAGGTGATAAAATAAATGCTGGTTCTCTTTCCTTTCTTTCCTTTTTATGAGTCTATGTTTTAATTCAACAACTAGCCAATTAACCTAAAACTTCAGTGTGATTTGAGGAGATTTTGAAAAATGCAGTTGTCTAGCCCTATTTCAGTGAGATGCTTGGGAATCACGACTCCTACTGTTACATGCTTCCTAAGTGATTAAATTATGGGTGGTTCAAGGGCCTTATTTTGAGGAGCATTAATGCTAAGTTCCTACAAGGCATAGGTGTTTTAATTATTTAAGATTACTACGCAACCTAGGGTAACATTCCTCACACATTGGTATTCAAAAGGTACTGGCTATGTAATGCACTATTACCTATAACAACGATAATAGTAACCAATACAAACCATATTAATAATTTAATGACATTATTATTTTATTGTGGATTGCATTTATGGTAGTTCTCTCACTCAATTGTTTTACTTTCCAGGTATTAATAATTCCACTCAAATATAAATGTACCTACAAGTTCAACGACTAAAAACTGTGTAATTACTTATTGCTTTACACATGAAGTAACATCTTGATTTTTGACATTAAGTGACCACAATGTCCCAAGCACAATTTTAGGCAATACACACAATGCAGGCACATCCCCTGCTATCATGGAGTTTTCATTCTGGTGGAAGAACAGATAATAACAAAGTAAATAGATACTTAATGTAACTGATCTACAGAGATAATAAAACAGTTATGTACAGGGGAGTGGCTGTGCGGTAGGTGCTGGGCTGCACCACCCTGATAGTATACCCTGATACTCCCTTTTGGACTAAATGATTTCATCTCTCAGCTGCTGGAATTTGCTACTGACCGATTCCTCTTTCACTCGGAGGGCAGAGAACTCCCTGGCCTAAGATCATGTCCCCTTCTCAGGGCAGTCTGCATCCAATGACTCGTCAGCATGAAGATATAAAGCCAGGACTCTTGTCGCAATATGGGACATGTGTGCAGAGCTATCCAGTTCTAGAGCTCCCCAGGGTTTGGCTGCACCCTTTTTGTGAATGCATCATAGTCCAGCTTCTCCCTTATCCTGATCCTGCTTTCTTCCCTTCTTCCATACACATCTGTCCCCAATAAATTCCTTGCCTGCTAATCTCCTCCCCAAGTCTGCTTCCCCTG
Organism: Lepilemur ruficaudatus; assembly: GCA_963574885.1. NCBI lineage: Eukaryota > Metazoa > Chordata > Mammalia > Primates > Lepilemuridae > Lepilemur > Lepilemur ruficaudatus. The sequence goes on from CAUYRT010020993.1 coordinate 16,048, forward strand.
GAATCCAACTACAATGAGCTGGAAATGGAAATTGAATGTCTACTTGACTTCCTTGGCATTCTCTGGCATACAAGAATTTATTCCATATTTTCTATTCTCATTAGTCTTTATGCTTATAGAATGACTTAATTTATAAGCCAAGTTCTATAAATTCATGGCTACCACTTTGCTCAGCTAAAAAAAAATAGAATAGACTTTTTGGCTCAAAAGAATATTCATTTCTTTCTCTAAAAATATTTGTCTAAAATACAAATACTGATATATCTGTTGGAAGAAAAGACAATCTTGATATTTGAGGCATTATAAATCTCTCTTTATTCTGAAGTGTTTTAATAACAACCACAGCAAGTTACATTTATAGAGCATTTGCTATGCATTAAATATTATGTGAAATGCTTTTATATTCAACTATCTCATTTTGTCTCAAGAACTTCATGGGTTTACAAATTATTTAATATTATTATTCCATTATACCAAGAAGAAAATGGAGGTTTAATGGGTGTAAATAAATGTTTCTAATGACCCAAATCCAGCAGACGATGAAATTTTAATTTAAACCAATACAGTGGACACCTGACTCTTAACCACCATTTGCCTTTTGTAGCATTTAGGAACTCTAAAGAGTTAGATTCCATTATATATTCATTTTTTAAAAAACCCATTCCTTTCTCCCATTCCAAAAGGAACCCAGTACATTTTATACTAATCATAAAAATAAACTAGGTAGTTTTACAATGTGTCAATTTCAAACACAACCTGCCACTTTTGCCTACTTTAAACCCACGTCTGAGCGACATGGTGGGCACTGTGGAGGGGTGGGATATGCTTGAAAAGTAGTTGGGGAGCGGAATTAGGGGTCTCAATAGGGGGAAGGAATTCCTCTAAAACTGCTTTATGTGATTAACTGTACACCTTGGTAAATTCACTGAAAATCATTTAATTGTACACTTAAAATGGAGTGTTGGTTGTACATAGGTATAGTTGGAGCACTATGTGTGTACTCTCTGGACTACTTTGACAGAGTAGGTTTTTGAATGTAACACGATAAGTTAACTTGAGTGGTAATATATTTTGGGAAATCAGCTCACTACAAATTGTGACTGTAAACATTGTACTGTAAATGTTTTGTAGTTTTCCCCCAATAAAATTTTTGGAAAAAAAAAAAAGAAGAAGAAAGAAAAAGAAAATTCCCTTTGTTTCCCGAGTGCTGTACTGCACTATCGTAACGCTCTCTTTCATTCCATTCTGGTTTATGAACAGTGAATATGCTAGTGGGACAATACAAAGCCAAGTTTTCACGTGAAAAGTAGACTATTTGGGACTTTCAATCCCACCAAGTATAACTGCCAACCCATATAATGTTGAAACAAGGAGTAAAATTTCAAGTATTCAGGTAACGCATTACAAAGAGGAAAGTAGCATAAAGGAGAAAGACACAGTATATTTGTACCATATTGTATTTTGTCATTACCCTCTCCAAAAAATGTATTTCATTTTGAACTATAAAACAAAATCTTATGATTTGGTCATAGCATATTTATTCTTATTTAAACAATGCATTGGATTAGATTTATCATGGATATTTTTAAAAATAGATTTTTAAAAAATTACAAATTATAAAAAAAAATTATTGGTGGCATTGGAGCATAGTTATTGCAGGTGGAACCACTGCAAGAAAGAAAGATTTCTCTGAGTTTTGGTTTATAGAGTTCTGAACTGAAATCAAAACATCTCTCCTAGAACAATAATAGTAAACTATACGTGATCCACAGCCCCCAAGGAAGAGAAAGCAAAGCTGATGCTGAGTCAATTTTAGGAAGGGCTAGCTAACATCAGAAAAATTTCACAGTTTCAAAATAATCATACATAGCAGTAGAAGCATAGGCCATCTACCGCTCAACAAAGTCAAAATCTGAATTGGAATCTGAATAAAGACAAATTCTCTGGCTTGGCAGTTACCGTTAGAAAGGTTGAGATTAATTGTTGGTAAGATTAAAAAATAATATTGCTGTTTGAATTTATGCATGCTATAATAATATAGGATTCACAAATGAATGAGAATGGAGGAAAATTTCAGCTACGAAATTTGAGAATAAAATTTCTAAAACCACATTTATGCCAGACTATATAGTCTTTCAAACAATAAACTTCAATTTTGCATATGTTTCTTATTTTAATAAACCTACCCATCACTCAAATAACTAGATTGCATAAAATGGAACGCCTAGTATACAAAGCTTGCCTTCAATATGAATAAAATGGAATGCACAATTATCTAGAGCTTGCCTTCAGTGTGATTGCTCTGTCTTATTTCACCCGAAATATGAATAGATTCCAAAGGAAATTGTAGTACCTCTATTTCTGAAATTCTGTGACAATTGCAGCATGCATGAAATGTAAATAAAGTCTACACTTACAGCATAAATAACAACATAACATCTTCTTTACCTGGTGCATGTCTTTCATGGAGCCTACGTTAATAGGCAATAACAGGTAACTAGTTGTTTTAATGTTTTTTTTCTTAAAGTAACACAAGTCTATTGTTAGAAAGGCATTATGATGGGTGGAGTTATGCCCCCCTAAAATTCATATGTTGAAGTCCTAAACCCATTACCTCAGAATGTGACTATTTTAGGAACAGAATCTTTATAGAGGTAATTAAGTTAAAATAAGGTCAGTAGGGTGGGCCCTAATCCCATATGGCTGTTATCCTTGTAAGAAGAAGAAATTAGAGCACACACACTCACAGAGGGAAGACCGTGGGGAAGACACAGGGAGAAGACAGCCATCTACAAGCTGAGGAGAGGGCTTCAAAGAAATCAACACTGCCAACACCTTGATATCAGACTTTTCTGGCTTCCAGAATCGTGAGAAAATAAACTTCTGTTATTTACGACAGTCTGTCGAATTATTATGAAAGTCCTAGCAAATATAAACATGTAGACAATACTAGCCATGAATTGGCATAACTATATAAAGTTGTTCGTTATGGTAGTTATCTGAGAACAAATGATTCCAGCCAGAACAAATGCTATTGCTATTAATATATTAATGATCTAAGCAATTAATCCTACTATCTTCACTTATCTAATTAGTCTGCATTTAAGTTAATATTTGCTAATACTTAGGTTAAAATTCAGAACTCTGTGTCTCCTCCTCTAGATTGTACATTTCTCAAGGGTAAGAAAAAACATTTATTAACCTTTGTATATGGAGTGCCAAGAACAGAGTCTGGCACCCACTAAATGCTTTAAGAATGGAATGAGCCCATGGAGTAGTACATGAGCAAATACATGTCCATCTACATAACAGCAGCGAAGAATCTCAAGCTGAACCTAGATAATTACAATATGAGTTACCCGTCCACCATATTCACTGTCACAATAGGAATAAAATAGTGGTCCTAGGGGCCTGTTAAGAAAAAATGTGATTTAGTAGAAAGATTGCTCAATGTGGAGCTAGAAGTTACGAGCCCTAGTAACAATACCATACTCTGAGGAAGCAACTTAACTTCTTAGTCTACTTCGGCATACACTGGTAGTATCTGCCTTTCCCACCTCACAGGAACTGAATATTTACTCTTCAAGGAAGAGAAATAAACAATTGAACGTATTTTGTAAAACATCTTTTATGAAACTTGACATTTCTAGGACCAAATCAAATAGTTTACTATTTCTGGAAATCCCTCACTTTCAAAAATTAAAGGCATATGTGATCCAGAATATGTGACAGATAATAAATGCACTGGGCCATAAATCAAGAAGGCACCTGAGTTCTCATGCAGTTTCCAATTCAATATTTATGGTCTGGATCCAACCTCACTTAGTATGAGAATGAAAGAAGATTCAAAAGTGTGTTGAGAACCCCTAACTTCCATAAATTTCTAGACATTGCTATCATTTTTAGTTTAATTTTCAGAATTGTTTGGTAGAACATCAACCAATTAATAAGGTAAGATGTAACCTCCCATGAAACTGCAAGATGCAAGCAAAAGATTACTATACATGGGTGAAAAATAATAATGCAATTGTGTGAAATGGGAAATAAAGCTCAGCTATGTTACAAGTAAACATTTATACACTTGCGTTTAGTTCAATTGCTCAGGATATAACCACAAAATGCTTGGTAAAACTTTCTAAAGTTCTCTCCTGTCCTGTGAACTCACAATGCTCAAGGCCTGGATGTCCAATACGTCTGTACTGCTTATCCATGACTCTGAAGCAAGCCGTCTATATGTAAATTAGTTTACCCTATTCGTGGTTTAGGCTACCAAAAAACTGCAACTCTTTTAACATGCCATAACATATCCGTTTGTTATAATTGTGTCTCCACTTTGCATTATTTTATGTCTGTTCCAATGATTTTGGAATTCAATATTATTTTTAAAAATAAAAAAAAGTATGGTTACAAAAATATCTCAGTGAAAATTTATTTGGGTAGCTAACCCTTTAGATTGGCATTACCCATAAGTACTCATCCTTGAACCTAAGTTTGGATGATAGTTTAACAAAATGTGTACATTATTAGTGGTCAAAGTCTAAACTATGAGCATTCAGAGCACTAGCCGAAGATAAATCTATTTGTGTAAGCTATTGACTTGGGACTCAGCAAACCTTGTGAAAACCTTAATTCATTAATATTTGTTCAGGACACACTATGTGCATAATACTACTTTGCCATTATCTTCACAGAACTTACAAATCAGTGGAGAAGATAAGCATATGCTCAAGTAACAACACTCCAAGAGATAATATATCTTATAAATAAGGAACATTTTTTTAAAAAAATTCCATATGCAATTATAACTTCCTTTCTGGAATGGATCCATTTCCTGAAAAAGTTCTTGAATGTATAACTATTGGATAATACTTTTCATTGTGTTTTGCCACCTGGGATATGCATTTTGTGGTAAGAAAACCATAGCTAGAATTCATCACAAAATAGTACGCGTTGTCTGGGGGATAGGCACGCTTATAACTTTGACTCCGGTGGTACAAAGGCAATTTATCTGACCAAAGCATTTGAACCCCCACAATATTCGGAAATAAAAAACAAAAATAAATTTTTTAACAAAAATAAATTGTTAATAACCACTATTTCATGGCAAGAGCACCCAACACCTAAAATCTAGGGTGCATTTAAAACCATGCTGGGAAATCAAGATTATTTTTCATGTCGCACTGATGAAGAAACTCCCTCTTATGAGGATGCACAACTTACCTAAGGTATCGTAAGTAGGACATGTTACAAGAGAGTCTATAGACCTGCCTCTCTCTGGCTCAGCACTTTCTCTTAGCCATAATGCTACATAGACATCAGCAAAAAGCAATTAGTATTATTTCTTACAACTGCATGTATACCTACAAGTATTTCAAAATAAAAAAGGTTAAAAAGTAACTAGGCTGATAAAATAACCACTCAGGTTATAAAATAGGTATGCAAAGTAGCCAGAGTTGTTTTTGTTTGCCACTAAAACAGTAACTTTAGCTTAGCTAAATGAATATACTACATTCTAAAGTCACTGAGCTTCTATCAAAGCCTTTCTCTAGAAAACATAGCAATATAGTGTTCGCCTATCTTTTGTCCTAAGGCCATTGTTTTTTGGTCTAGGACCACTCTTTTATTTAGAACTTTCTGGAAGATTTCATCTTTCAGAAATGAGCAGTTTATACAAAGATAAGGAATACTCAGACACAAGAGATATAATTACTAAAAATTTACAGCATAATTACTTAAATATTTGGCCAAGCTGGCTGCAAAATACTTTAAGGGTAATTTTCCAGATACTAGCATTCCAAATATCTGAATCATATTTTTACACACCAAGCTACAATATAAGCAGTATACTTGCCATGACTAAGTTGCTTCAAATACAAATACATCCAAGAACTCTGTATAATGAGAGTAAGCTGAAAATCCAATGCAAACAAGCCAACAATGACGCATGGTGCTAGTTTAACACTAAATAAATACTCATCTACACAAAGCACATTTAAGATTAACTCTTGCACCTTCCACACAGAGTCCAAGTAATAGTACTATCATGACTTTCACAGAATTCAAAATCCACAGATCTGAATTGCTTGTCTCCCTGCCAGAAAAAAAAAAAAAAAAGGCAATTCCAAAATCAGGTTAAGTATGAGTGGGAGATTTAAGCTAGTTTTCATTCCAAATATAGAATGAAATGGTGCCAACCTGAAACGAAAGAAAAGAACTGCTTATGCTCTTCTTACTGACCCTTAGGTGGGGCTTTCTTTTATATATCTTTTGTATCATTACCTCATATTTTTCATGTAGCCAACATAAAAGGACTATGTCGACATCTCCTTGTCTGAGCCAGCCACAAACCTTTACACAGAGGCAAGAAAGAAATGATTCCACAGCACGATGGATATCACAGACTTTCTTCCACCCTGCAAGACTAGGAAGTCTGTAACTAGTCCAAAGAGGAGGTAGTTTACAATCCTTACTTTTCCTGGCATTATATAAAAGTAAAACCAAAGAAGAAAAAAGTAAAACCAAAGTTACCTGTTTCCTGCCTAAAAATCTTTGACATGATTTCCTTTCATTACTCATTTAATAAGCTTAGGAATATGTTCAATTATGTATAACATGAGCAGAGTTCACCAAACCATTGCAAAGTGTTCTAGACAAAGTTTATATCCATTTAGGTTAGCAGAGCCCCATTTTCACAATCCCACGTGATCTCTGTTCCTGTGCATGACATGGCGTGACTGAGGTTTGCATTTTCCAAGGTGTGAAATGTGATTCACAGCCCAGATGGGAGATTTGTCTTAAAATTCTTGGATTTCAAATGAAGAGATTTCTTTGGATCTTTGAGTCCTATAACATAATCATTCCCTAAGATATTTTCAGGGAGTGGCTTCATCTTGTCCTGACGAGGACACAGCCACCATCCAGGTTTCTATAACTTTGTCACTAAAGATTTATGTACAAATGTCCTCAAGTCTTAAGCAAGCAATCTGAAATTGTCAGTTTAAGCTGTTCATTCACTCCACAAATACTCAGTAGGTAAAAATTTGGGGGCATACATAGTTTTCCTAAAAACTACCACCACATGTTTTCTGTTGAAGTACCTCTTTCCGTTAGGTAACAGGCTTTTTAACATTTGAGTCTAATTCTATAATCTGTCGGTCCTTTTCAAGTTATTAAAAGATACTCATAATCATTTTACAATTTTAGCTTCCCATTTGATCAAGAGATTTCCTCCTGCCCTCCAAGCCCTGTAATTTTACATGAAGGGACATGAGGCCTCACCAATGTCACAATGTCTTTTTTGCCAGGTGGCTTCTTATTCCACTGAATATGAGGTAGGAAGAAAGAAGAGGGAGAGAAGATGTTGAGTTCCTCTGTACAGGTAGCACCTAGAGGGGCTGCATTTGTTACACCTCACTCCTCCTACCTCAAGCAGATTCCTGGTGTGGGAGGTCTGATCTTACCTAAATCTATCAGCCCTACCACATCCTCTTGTTGCTACAATCTCTTCATCTCGTGGATTTCCCCCATCCAGAGAAATGGAGCCATTCACTCATCTGTGCCATGCCAAATAGTGGAAACACAGGCTGTGCCGTTGGCACTCCCTCTCTGAATTCCACCACGTCTCCTGGACCCTGTCCATGCTCAAGCAGCATCAGGTTGTCATCCAGGTCAGTGGCTCAGAAAATTTCACACCAGATACAATCACTCTTCCCTGATTTATTTGTTGCAGCCTCTGTACTATTTGGTAGCCCTCCAAGTACAGGAGACATGCCCAACTTGAACTCACAACTTCCTGATCTAATTGCTTCCCATGTGCCAGACCCTGGCATTACAACAAACAACAGAACATGGGGATCCATCACATGTCATCAGACCGTAGCAATATTCTCCTTCCTTGCTGCAGTCATTCACTACCCCCTTCAAGATTTTAGATCCTGTCTCACAATCATTCATTCCAAAACTACTTCTGTCATAATTCATGGTGATTTCAATACACAATTAGACGGACCTTCTTAAACCCTATTCTTTCACTCCTTTAACTACAGCAATCTGATCTTCCATTTAACCTCAGCCATACAGTCTCACCTTTACACCTTCTTGTTAACTAAGCAAATAGAGTGTATCCCTTCCAAAATCTCAAACACCCCACTTTCCAACCTCTTATCTTTCTTGCTCACATGTTCTAGTACCAGGACTGATAGAATTTTGTATACCCTCCCTACACACACATTTTAGTGTTCCTCATTTTCCTTCTTACCCAATATAAATTCCATGGGCAAGGATGCTAATCACATACGCACATGTACCCTCCATTCCATTGTTTTTTTCTTGCTTTGTCTTATTTTTTGATTGGACAAACCATAACTCTGTTCAATCTAATGCTCCACCTGATTACCACCCTGCTGAAAGTGGAAAGAAAAACACACAGGTATGCTGATTATTGGGCTTTGATATTGCCTGGGTTCCCACCTTCCCCACTCCTATTTTCTAGCTGAGTAACCTTAGGCAAGTTATATAGATTCTACATACCTCAGTTTCTTCATCTGTAAGAACATATTTCAAATAGACACAGTAAGGATTAGATGAATTAATACACATAAAGCAGTACCTGGCTCTTAGTAATTCTTGATAAATGTTGGCTATTATTGTTGCTATTATTAAAAATATTTTTCTATTCTTTAAAAACAAAAACTCAATCAAAAAGAAACAAATACCTTATAAAATGTAATGATCTTTGATGTATGACAGAAATGTTGATAAGAAGGAAACGAATAATTTGTTTATACATTGTTAAAACCTTAAGGGATGATTTAATTACCACAGTTTTCATAGTATAAACAATACTCATCAGGCATGTTGTCTTCAAAATAAAGCTTTCTTTATTGTTTTTATCAAAGCTTCATTTTAAAAATATTAACAACATTTAATTTCCTGAACATCAGGAAAACCTGCAATCAATGACTCCCTACTAGAAACAATCACCATTAACACCTTAAGAATATGATAGTCTTCCATATCTGTGCTGTTCAATATGATATTATGGTTATTTAATTTAAAGTAAACAAAATTTGAATTCCGTTTCTTGGTCACACCAACCACATTTCAAATGCTCAATAGCCACATGTCACTGGTAGCTCTCATCTTGTAAAATACAGATATAGAAAGAATACTGCCCAAATTGTAGAAAGTTCTGCAGAACAGCACTGCCCATATCCTTTATTATACACATTTAATTAAAACATTAAATAGAAACTGAAATCTATTATGCCATTGTTTGTGACATATTTGTATTTATTTATAATACAGTAAGTGCATTTCGATGTCAAATGATGTATTTCTGCCACATCATATATTCTATTATGTTGCTGGAATGTTTTTTGAGGTCCTTTATATAGTCTCCATCATCTTGCAAAAAAGTTGCAACTATAAACTTATCATTAAATCTTTATGGATGTTTAAGTCTTTTCATTAAAAAAAATTTAGAAGAAATTCGCATGAGTTGATTTGTTAGGTCAAATAACATGTATATTTTTAAAGTTCTGGATATATGTTATCATGTCTTTTGCAGAGACTCATATGAACCTTTCTGTCTATATTTTACATCACACACATTCTGACAGAGTTACTTGTTATATATTCCAGTAAAATGACAACCAGATTTAGGAATATGATGACATGGGATAGAAAAAATAGTATACAACAGGAGTGTCACAAATGAAATACAATCTCAGAGTGGCAGCTGCTTAAGAGGACTAGACAGCATCTGAGACCAAGAAGCCAGTCAGCTTCAAGACGACTTAAAGAAGGGACCTAGAATGAATTCAAGAAATTAAGGAAGAAGCTGAGCAATGTTAGAAAGAGGATGAAGAAAAATATACCCTGGTTAAAAAAAAAAGTTCCAGGAAAAAATTTTAAAACACAAATATCATAACCAAATTTGAAACAAAATAAAATGTATTATGACTTTAAATCATCCACAGAGTATAAGAAAAGAATGTTCATTTTTTCTTGACCCAAGAAAAAAACATATTACAAGTTTTTAGCAAGCACAGTATACAGCCATTTCACAAATTTGAGAGGAACCTGTTCACAAAGAACAGTATATTTTCAAATTATGAAAGTTATTACATAAAAATACATAAAAAACTATTTTATGACAAAGAGACATCTAATTCAATAAATTCCATGTGTTATCCTATAAGCATTAATTCTCTGCATATAGGCTGAAAATAATTCCAATTTCTTTCCAAACATTAAGCATGTAAAAATTATATGTGGAATAATAACTCTTAACTTGTGTACGTATGTGTATGTGTATGAGCTTAAGCTTGAGACTACTTTGGGTTCCAAGTACTAGCTGGAGATGGAAACTAAGACACCAAATCTTATAAATACTATAAACCAAAGCATCTACATTTATACTTCCAGGTATAAATGGCAAGGTACTCTGTTTGTCTTATTATTGAGCATTTGTGAAATAATCTACATATGAAACAGCAAATTGCACAGAAGGGATATCTCAATGGAAATGGCATGTAAAATTGTATGTATGTTGTTGTTTTAATGTTGTCTTTGTCCAATTTATCTTTTAAAAAATTATTTCTTTAAAAAAATGCAGAGTTTTACATTGGGTATTTGAGGTGGGGCAGCAGCTAGCAAGGGCAAACCTAAGGCACATGAGAAAGAGAGAGAAAGCAAAGAGAAAAAAGTCCAAACGCAGTGGAGTCCTTGGCTATAGAAACTTCTGTCTTAATGAGATTCTGACAGCTCTTCTATGCTAGAATTCTGTTTCTCAACTGATTGTCTTTATAACAGTACTTCAAGGAAATGTGAAGATATTGTTGCAAACACTGTATACAAAATAGATAGGTACTTAGTAGATAGATCAAAAGAGATAAGTAGGGAATGTCATTAATTCCTTAAGCAGTGAGGATAGAGGAATATATGACAATTAAAAGATAATGTCATTCAAATGGGATATTTCTGAATTTAATCAATTCATAGTTATCCTCTCTCTCTCTCCCCCGTCCCCCTTCTCCACATATATAGATATAGATATAAAATTAAACATATCACAAAGTACATCATGGGTGAAATACTTAAAAGAGAGGAAAAGATGATATCATATATGAAAAATGAGAGGTGAGCGGTAATAAAGTCAAAATCTACTATTAAGTGAGCAAAACATTTACTATCCAGACAATGTCCTATCTTCAGATTGTATAGGAAATGAGAAAACTAGTTATAATAGGACCTACATTATTGTGAGCATATTAATTATATGAAAAGTGAAAGAATAAGCATCAGCACATAAAAAGAACACTCCATCATTGAGATTATCAAGAAGTTCACGCACATAATTATATAGCACTTTTCCAGTCTTAACACAATGAAGCTTTCAGATAGGAAGAAAAACAGACCAGAGCATATCATTATCTCCTAGTCTCTAAATGAACTTGAATTGTTTTTAAGTTTCTGGAAGTTCATAGGGAGAAAATACAAACTTCAGAGTAGTTCTGAATTACAGTAATAAGTGCATTAAGAAATCTAAATGGTTGGTTGTGAACTGGTTTTCTCATAGTCCCTCTACTACATTTCAGTAGATGCAAGACAACTAAATTAGTATCACTTATTGGCTAGCAAATGCTCTTAAATTTTTTAAGAAATTCTTTTTAATATGATAAGGTTAAGGTGACTTTGGAGCATCCAGTTTGAAAAGTTTAGTAGGAAGCATATAAATGCTTGAACACACATAGTTATGTCTTTACAGTACTTATTTACATTTCCCTTATAGGACTGTATCAGTTAGGATATGCTAGGATATGCTGAAGTAACAAAACTCTAAAATCTTAGTTACTTAAAGAAACAAAAGACTTATTTCTTGCTCTGGCAACATACTCATATCATAACTCTATTCTAAGTTATTCTCACTCAGGGTCACACACTGACAAAGACTTAACCATCTGAAACAGTGTTTGTCTCTGCGACAGGGTTATAGAATCTTAGCAAATCCCATACCAGATTTTAAAGTCTTCTGCCAGAAAGCAATCCATCACTTCCATTCACCTTTTGTCAGTCACAGCAAATAACATAACTTTTAGAATAACCTAACTTAAAGGGGCTGGAGAATTGTAATCCTTCCAGACGATTAGAAGAAGGAGAATAAGAAATATTAGTAAATGGATCTAATATTAAGAGTCTTTGATAGTCTGTATTTTAAATGGTCTATTTTCTTCTTTCCCAGTTAACCTTTGAGATGTTGGAAATAAAATGTTGAATAATATCCATAGTTCCAGAGCTTGTACCTTATGCAGGACTGGACACTCAATAAATATTTGTCAAATGAATAACAGTGACAGTGAGCAGTGTCAAATATTTCAGCATGTTCAAGTAGAAGCAATACTGAAAAGAGATTTTGGATGTGACACTTAAAGTTCACTAGTAATCACTGAAAAAGTGTCTCAGAAATATGACAAATTGAGTTGAGGAAATGAAGACAAAGCATGGAGACTGCCCTTTCCAAAAGTTTGACTGTGACTCCAAGGAGAGGTTTAGAGCAGCAGCTTGAAGAAAGTTATTCTATATAGAGAGGACAGTACAGCAGGAGCAACTGAGGACAGCAGCTTAAAAACTGTTATCGTATAGAGAGGACAGTACAGCACGTTTGGAGTGAGAGCAGATGGATGGAGAGAGTGAAGTTTTAAGAGAAAGGATGAGTAATTAATGAAATGTTTAGGAGGCACCAGGAGGAAGTGGGATCATGAAATAGGTAAATGGGCATTGGGACTACAATCTTTTTGAGATAAAAAAGATATGAATCAGCATGTTTGTAAATAAAGCTGTGACTGGTAATGAAACAGGGAAATTTTGGAGATGTGCTTGCCTAATGGTCTTTATTCCATTTGAGAAGCAGAAATCAGATAATGCTCTGAATGTAGAGTAAGCATTGGCCAGGGGATTTGAAAAGCAGGGCGAAATTTAAAACGGCCTTTATAGTAAGGGAGCTACTAGGCATTAGGAAAATGACTGAGCAGCACTGAGAATGGATGTCCAGTTGGGGCTTAAGTATTTTTAACATATACAGTTTTTTGTTTGTACAAACTTTGTGGGTACATGTGCAATTTTCTTACATGCATAAATTGCATGGTGGTAAAGCCAGGGATTTTAGTGGATCTATCACCCAAATAATGTACATTGTACCCATTAGCTAATTTCTCATCATGTACCCTCATTTCATCTGTCATCCTTCTGAGTCTCCATTAGCTATCATTCCACTCTCTATGTCCATGTGCACACATGTTTTAGCACTGACTTATAAGTAAGAACATGTGATATTTGACTTTCTGTGCCTGGCTTTTTTCACTTAATATAATGACCTCTAGTTCTACCTATGTTGCTGCAAAAGACATGATTTCATTCTTTTTATGCCTACATAGTATTCCATTGTGCATGTATACCACATTTTCTTTATTCATTCATCCATTGATGGACACTTAGGTTGATTCCACATCTTTACTATTTAAATGGTGCTACAATAAACACGAAAGTGCAGTTCTCTTTTTGATATATTGATTTCTTTTCCTTTGGGTAGATACCCAGTAGTTGGATTGCTGAATAAAATGGTAGTTCTATAATATTTTTAGTTATTTGAGAAATCTCCATACTGTTTTTCATAGAGGCTGAACTAATTTACATTCCCAAGAAGAGTGCATAAGAGTTCCCTTTTCTCCTTATCCTCATCGACATGTTACTTTTCTTTCTTTTTAATAATGGCCATTCTGACTGGGATAAGATGATATCTCATTGTGGTTTTAATTTGCATTTCTCTGATGACTAGGGTGTTGAGCATTTTTTCACATACATGTTGGTCATTTGTATATCTTCTTTTGAAATATGTCTATTTGTGCCCTTTGCCCACTTTTTATTTGCTTTTTGTTGTTGTTGAGTTCCTTGTACATTCTCTCAGTTCCTTGTATATTAGTTCCCTGTGAGATAAAACGTTTGCAAATATTTTCTCCCATTCTACAGGTTGTCTCTTAACTGTTGATTATTTCTTTTGCTGTGCAGATGCTTTTTATTTTAATTAACTCCCATTTGTCTATTTTTGTTTCTGTTGTCTGTGCTTTTGAGGTCTTAGTCATAAATTCTTTGCCTAGACCAATGTCCAGAAGGGTTTTCCCTAGGCTTTCTTCTAGTATTTTTATGGTTTGGGGTCTTGCATTTAAGGCTTTAATCCATCCTGAGTTGATTTTTGTTTATGGAGAGAGATATGGATCCAGTTTAATTCTTCTATATATGGCCATCCAATTTTCCAAGCACCATTTATTGAAGAGAGTGCTCTTTCCAAGTTGGGACTTAAATTTTAAAGGGCAAAAGGAAATACTCATTTCCACAGTTATTGTAACCATCTATATGATTTAGTTACACGCTATAACAATCCTACAAAATACCTGGTTACATATCCAGGCCCAGCAGCCAGGAAATGCATATATGTGACCCCTTCTTGACATCAGGCAAAAAGTGTAATGCTTTGATAACCTGTGCAAAAAAAAAAAAAAAAAACAATCTAAAACTATGTTTGGCCATTTTAACTTAATTGTTTAGAACAGAATGAAAATGCAATGTAGAATAACTTGTCTCAGTGGCCACTTTAAATCTATAATCATTTGTTAATGCCAGAAGGAAGCTAGAGTTGATTCAACTGACATAAAATATAAACAGAAGTAGGATTATGCAATGTACAAGATGTTTTTCTGTCTTGCAGAATCCAATACCTCTTTAAAAACAAGTTGGTATTAACTTTGTAAAAGAGGGAAAAATAAAATAGAGAACTTTTGCATTTTGTTCAGAAATGAAGCTAAGTCTTTCTCGAATATTTTCAGAGGCTCCACTACCTTGGTGTATTGATGGAATTCAGTACGGGTCTCAGCAATGGTGAAATCTGGGAAAGAAATGTAATAACACTAATGACAGGAACTTTTTAGGTTCCTCATGATTATTAATATATGATGATAACAGAGCAATCATTCTAACTCATTGTAAGTCAGATTGGTATCTGTTGTTTAAATGTACAAAAATAGTCAAACTCTGAGAAAACAGCCTTGATATTGAAAGATAATCATGTCAAGAAGAAGTGGAACTGAATGTAGGCGTAAAATGATAAACTCAGTTTGAGACAACAATGGGAATGTCAAAAAAAAAAAAAGGATAGGAAACAATGTCCTACAGAGACAGTAAATCTCTCATTGTTAAGGAAACTAGTTAATTAAATTTAATATATGTTAATGAAACATATATTAAGAAATGAATACATGGTATCATTCATGTTGCTTGGCCATATGACTTTTTTAACCTAGGTTAAAAGAAAGCATTAGATGTTTGTATTAAAGGTGGCATAATGTTCAATGAAGAGGTACTTTTAATGTACAGTTGAATTCTTAAATTGTGTATGGTGACACTTTTTAAACATGAATGGAAGACCAAAGACAAGCTGCAAACAACAAAAAGCAACAATATTGGGATCACTATTATTATTAAAGTTGAAGCCACTTGACTAGTTTCAACAATATCCTCTTTGGTAATGGTTCTGATGTTATCTTGGAAAGTATTCATAGTGTAATTCTTACAACTTATTTCATTTAATGAAAAATTTCAGGAACTAATACACCAAAAGCTAAATAAGCCTTTGCTAGCCCATTGGAAGAGCATAATTTCTTTCCTTAAAATAATTTTATTCTTTTAGACCAAACTACTTTTATGATTTTCCACAAAGGTATGCCAAGCCATCCTCAAACTTACCTCTCAATGACTTCCAAACTGTTTTAGTTTGTATACACACCATTATACTCCCATGCACACAAGGAGTCCTGGAATCAACATCACAGTTCTAGTTCCAGACACAATAAGGATGGCACAGAACTTGGCAGTATCTTCAAGGACATGCTTCACTCTGTTCTGTGTACACGTGATGACCATCAACCAAATTTCAGTAATTTATTACCATTCTCATTTACTAGACTCCATTTATTGACACTTCATAAAAGCCAACTTCCAATATTCACGGATGTTTATTTTAGTGACAAAGCAATGACATGAAGTCTTAAACATTCTTTCAAGATGAAACAAACAGCAAGTCCTTGTGGGCCCTGTTCATCATAGGGAGTGTGAAAGACACGTTGCCTTAGCGCACATTGTCTCATTTGTGTCCCTCTGTTCATGCTATAACTGTTAAAAACAAAGAGACAACACTTCAACTTTAATGTTCTGACTCTCCTTTAGTGGGAATCATAAAACAGAAATGAATAACTGTATTCCTATGAGATGCTGTTAATCGGGTGATCACTCAGTTGGCACGTTCCTGTTTCCTTCAAGTTATAAAAATCAAGAGGCTTCTAATATTATTTGATGATGCTGCCCCTCCAGAGATCACTATTATTACCTTAAACCTTTTATTATTCTGAAACACAATGACGATTATTAAAACATTCCACTTCTTTTATAAGAACAAAAAAAAATCACAGCTTTTTGCTGCTCAAAACGAAACTAGTTGATGTTGCATCACAGATGCATTTGGGAAAGCAGTTACGTTGCCAGGTTTCAAATTATCAAAGGGATGAGGTAAAAATATATATATATATTCATTGAATAACACAGAATTTCCAAACTCAGCTAATGGACAAGATGATTCATTGTTCTGGTGTGGCAAGACCAAATGGAAAGCCAACAACTGGGAAAGCACAAAAACGCAGGGACTGGAAACTTTCAAACTTGGACCTGGAAAGCGAGCAATCTGCTGTAATCAGAATGTAATAGGAGCATTAATTTATAGGAAGATGTCTTTTAGAGTACCAAATTAGCCTAATCAATTTAGAAACTTATTAATGGCTCTGACAGTTTTCCTTAAGGACCACATCAAGGTATATAACTGTTAAAGTCACTTCAGCATTTGCATAAAATTAGTTTATCTTCACATCAAATCTGAGTATGGTGATAAAGCCTATCTTGGAGTACATTTTGAAGCAATTTTCAAATTCAAGTTTCGTTAGTGCTCCCTTAATACTGTCATTTATTGATTGTTCTCATCTCCATTCCATTCATATATGATAGTTGTCCCCCAGTAAATCACTCCAATGCACGACAGACTTAGCAGAAGCTATTTTCCTGTATATGTGGCTAGAGAAGGAAACTGCAGGGCGTCAGAAAGAACATGAGGCTTTGAGTCAGACACAGTTAGTTAGTGATTTAACTTTGCCATCCTCAAGTTACTTGACCTGGGAAAAATCGCTCGACTTTTCTTAGTTTTGTTTCCTTATCTAAAAAATCTGGTTGATGGTAATGCCTACTTGCTTCATTCGTGAGAAGAAACACATACAAATTATAATTTTTGTATTGTGTAACTATTTCAATGTAAGCTTTTACTATGTGAACCAGTAGGAAAAATAAAACAGTTTTCCTCTAAGTGGATGTAGAAATGCAAATCCCATCATTTCTCACGGCAGACTTTTGTTATTAATTATAATTGTGTTATTAATATATCAATATTAATATAGTGATTTTAGGGATTTCTTTCAAATTTTGTTATGCAGACTAAAAAGTCCTAATTAGAAAAATTTCTACTTTTGTTAAGGGTAATTTTTTAAGGAAGGAATTGTTTCCCCTGGATTTCTTTGGAGTCCTGAGTTGTTCCTCTTCAACTTTTGAAAATTTAAATTAAGAACACATGTTCTAATTTGTGACCTAAAAAGAGAAAAGATTTTTTATTTTCCAAGTATAATCTATTCATACTAATTTGTATTGATTTCTTATTTATGAAGAGTCAAAGAGGGACACATTGCATCAGATATAATTTATGATAAATAATTAAGAATTATGTCACTAGTTAATAAGAAATTATTACAAATCTAAACTGCTCACCAAATTCCATAGGAAGTGAAAAATAGTATATTTTAAAAGCAATTATCTAAAGTCAAACTCTTCTTTACGAAGTACTAAAATTCTTTACTCAACCTACTAGAATCATCAATTAACCAGTAATTGAGCTGTGTCTATTTTATTCAGGAGAGAACAAATGACAAGGTATATCAAAATATGACAGAATATTATGCTATTTTTAAGGCAAATTTCAGAGTGTCTTTAGATTCTGCTAGCTATTCAACTCATTTCTCTACAACTGCTGCATCTACCAGAGAGCAGAATTTAATTATTTATTCACAAATGTTTTGGGGCACCTACTTTGTTCAAGGCACTGACAAGCACTGCAAGAGGTAAAAGAATAATAAAATACATCTCCTGACTTAACAGAACCACAGTTGAGATTACTGATGCTCAGGGAGACCTGAGAAAAACTTGAATTACCAAGGGAAATCCAAGTGATTTCACTGTACCCTATTTATTATTTCTTAAGGTGAGTCTGGAACTTTCCCACTGTTGCCATCTCAGAGATACACTATCTTTGCTGGCAAGTATCTATTTTCTCAGGTTCTACAAAGATTCAAGCTGACCCCAGCTTTTAAACCATTACAAAGAATATCAGCACTCAGAAATTGTCAGAATAGGTGAGCTCAAGCTCACTGACCCGCAACCATTGCCAAAAGCATCATTAAAGGGAGAAAAATTGTTAGGGCATTGTCTAAGGTGTACATAGCTCTCTCACCCTTCTAGAAACTTTGAAATGTTTGAAGTTAAATCAAACCAGAAGGCATCCCAGTACCTGAACTGCTCTGTACTCTGTAAGAATGATTTCTATGAATGCCTTTGCTACATTAACAAGGATGTTGCTCCCTGGGCCATTCACTTCCCTATTTATGAAGACTCACGGGAAAAATTCTTTCCACTCTTGGTACCAGGACTGGCCTTTTTTTGTAGAAAAATAGTCTTCTGATTATATCTGTTTCTTTGGGTCTGATGTCTGTTTTAAAACTTATGGCCAAATTTATGGACCAAGTTTGGTGAGTGCATAATCCCATAGAACAAACGTTTGAATAGTTTGAGTGCTTCTTTATTTATCTTTCCTAATTTTAAGGAAGTTTCTCTTTATCATGAGCTTCTCAATGCTTAGTATTTTTTAACTTTTAAAGTATGATTCAAATACAGAATAGTGCATAGATCATATTTGTACAACTCAATTAATTTTTTCAAGTGAATATACCCATGTAACCAACACCACAGAGCAAGAAACAAAACATTTTAGCACCCTCTCTCAATATTAACCAGAGGTGCTCTTGTTAGTTTTGCTTACTATTAAACTTTAAATAAGCAGATGTTTTTTCAGGCTTTCCATCTGATGTTGCTCAACATTATGTTTGTGACATTATTCATATCTTAGTCTGTAATTTAGTTTATTCATTCTCATTCTAGTCCCTTATGTTTTAAAATTTAATTTAGTGATATTTTACATGCCATTTTAAAACATCTTAAATTCCTTATGTAACAACATAAAGAAAAGCCAATGATTTTTTGGATATGACACCAAGGGCATAGGCAACAACAAAAATAGACAAATTGGACTTTATGAAAGTGTTAAAATTTTGTGCAACAAAAGACATATCAACAGAGTCAAAAGCAACCACAGAATGGGAAAAAATATTTGCAAATCATATATCTGATAAGGGATTAATATCCAGAATATATAGAGAACTCCTAAAATTAAAAAGCAAAACAACCCACCCGATTCAAAAATTGGCAAAGGACTTGAATGGCCATTGCTCCAAGGAAGATAAATAAACGGCTAATAAGCACATGAAAAGGTGCTCAACAATACTAATCATTAGGAAAATGCAAACCAAAACCACAGTGAGTTATTACCTCACCCCAATTAGAATGGCTGCTATCAAAAAATAGAAAATAAGCACTGGTGAGGATGTGGAGAAATTGGAACTCCTGTACATTGTTGGTGAGAACGTAAAATATACAGACACTGTGGAAGACGGTATGGCAGTTCCTCAAAGAACCAAAAATACTGTATGACCCAGCAATTCCACTTCTGTGTACATACCAGAAAGACTGAGAGCAGAATCTTGAAGAGATATTTGTACACTCATGTTCACAGCAGCATTATTCACAGTAGCTAAAATGTGAAAGCAACCCAAGTATCCACAGAGAGATGACTGGGTAAGTGAAATGTTGCATATACACACAATGGAATATTATATTGCCTTAAAAAGGAAGGAAATTCTCACATATGCTACAACATGGATGAAACTCGAGGACATGAAATAAGCCAATTACAAAAAGACAAATACTGCATGATTCCACTTATATGAGGTATTCAAAGTAGTCAAAATCAACCATACAGACAGAAAGTAGAATGGTGGCTGCCAGGTGCTTAGGGGAGGGAAGAACAGGGAGTGACTATTTGATACATATAGAGTTCCAGTTTTGCAAGATGAAAAGAGTTCTGGAGCTGAATGGTGGTGATATGACAACAATATGGATAGACACTGAACACTTAAAGATGGTTAAGAAGGTAAATTTTATGTTGTATTTTACAAAAATTTAAAAATTGACAGAAAAAGCAAAGTATAAATAAATATTGTCTATTCAGTAAGGCTAGAAAATCAACTAATTTATTTTAGAAAAATTACGAAAAACAAACAAGAATTCCCCCAAAAAACTCAAGTTTCCAGGTAAGCCAAAATCAAACAGAACATCTCATTAGTTGATATTTCTAGCTAATTATATTATATGATAAATTAAATTTTGTTTTTCTAAATATTTGTTTTTATTTATTTTTTAAGCTTGCCTCAATTCTTCATTTGTTTCAAGACATATATACTATACAATCAATCAGAGGGAACAGAGTTGAAAAGTTGGCCCTTCCTAACTGTATGTCTATTCCTTGGAACAGTTTCTTATCTCTAAAGTAAATTTAATCATTTCTTGCTCCTACAATGTTGAGGTTAAACATAAATAGCCAACTATACTCAATAAAAATACTCAATAAATGTAAGGTAGTAGTTGTCTAGGGTAATGCCATTATTTATACTTATACTTTGCCCTCCATGAGAAGAGAGTCTTGGTTTTCCTATCAACTTTGGTATTGCCAGTACTAGCATTCTACTGGTACATAGTAATCACTCATCAAATATTTATTGATTGTGTTGTGTTAGAGTGAAGAGAACAGAAAATAATTGATTACCCTGTAAGTCTTTGATCCAAAATCTGGTCAAAATTTAAACAATGCACTTTAAAAATAAATTAAATTTCTGGTCCTTTCTGCATTTTTCACAGTTTAGTTACATTGGTTTGGCTGTCTTTTCACGCATCTAGCACAATATAAAAAACGCAGATGATGAGGGCAATAGACAAAATAACACACACACACGCACTCCCTACCTTTCTCTGACAATACATCAGTTCCTAATTTCTAGAACCCGTAAGTGTCACCTTATTTGGATAAAGAGTCTTGTGGATGTGATTAAATTAAGGATTTTAAAATGGGGAGGCTTATCCTGGATTATCAGGGCAGGCCCTGAATGGAAATACAAGTATTATTATAAGAGAGAAAGAAACAGAGGGAGATTTGAAGCTCAGAAGAGAAGGCAAAGTGAAGACAAAGGCAGAGACTGGAGTGATGTGACCACAAGCCAAGGAATGCCAACCAGAAGCTGGAAGAAGCAAGAAACAGATTCTCCCCAAAAGCCTACTAAGGGAGCATAGCCTTGCGTACACCTTGCTTTGATCTAGTGTTACTGATTTCAGACATCTGGCCTACAGAACTTTAAGAGAATAAATTCCTATTGTTTTAAGCCATCAATTTTGTGGTAATTTTGGTACAATGGCCACAGGAAATTAACACATTTTGATAATAAAAATAGCTGACATTGCCGGGCGCAGTGGCTCACGCCTGTAATCCTAGCACTCTGGGAGGCTGAGGCGGGTGGATAGCTCAAGGTCAGGAGTTCAAGACCAGCCTGAGCAAGAGCAAGACCCCGTCTCTACTATAAATAGAAAGAAATTAATTGGACAACTAAAAA
>CAUYRT010020995.1:0-27517 GCA_963574885.1 Lepilemur ruficaudatus
ACTACAGGCATGTGCCATCATGCCCGGCTAATTTTTTCTATATATTTTTAATTGTCCAGCCAATTTCTTTCTATTTTTAGTAGAGACAGAGTCTCGCTCTTGCTCAGGCTGGTTTTGAACTCCTGACCTTGAGCGATCCTCCCACCTCTGCCTCCCAGAGTGTCAGGATTACAGGTGTGAGCCACTGTGCCCGGCCTCTTTTTTTTTTTTTTTTGAGACAGGACCTCCCCCTGTTGCCCAGGCTAGAGTGTAGTGGTGTCATCATAGCTCACAGCAACCTCAAACTCTGGGGCTCAAGTGATCCTTCTTCCTCAGCCTCCCGTGTAGCTGGCACTACAGGTATGCCACCACAACCAGCTAATTTTTAAATTTTTTGTAGAGACAGGGTCTTGCTATGTTGCCCAGTGGTTTTCAAAACTGTGTTTCCATTGCCCCCTCCCACCCATGCCACCCCAAATAAAAGAGCAGCCCTGCTTTTATGCATTTTATGTGGAGTCAGAGTGGTTAAGAGTAAGGGCTGTGGAGTCAGAGATAACAGGGTCTGAGTACTGGGTCCAGCACTGGCACTTCGTGTAACTTTAAGAAAGCTACTTAACTGTTGCGAGCCTCAGTTTCCATGTCTATAAAATGGGGTTGTGATGAGGACTGAACGAATTAATGCACTTAAGGTTCTTTGAACAGAGCATGGAACATAATAAGTACTTGGTAAAATTGGTTATCATTTATTGTTATATTAGATTTTGAATGATATTTGGTTTGAAAACATGGATTCTTTCAATGTGAGCTTCTAAGGTACAGGCATTATGCCCTGACAAAGCTGGCAGTACCACAGGGTGAGGGTGGATAGTATGGGCTGAGGAGTCAGCTTACTTGAGTTCGAATCCCAGTTCCACCATTTACCACCTGTATGACCTGCAGCAAGTTATTCAACTTTCTGTGTCTCAGTTTTCTCATCTATAAAAAGGGGATGTTGATAAATCGATAAATATATGTGATATATATAAAATGCTTGAAACAGTACCCGGCACACAGTAGGTACTGTTAGTTACTATGTGTTAGCTATTAGCTGTTAGTACAGTAGTGTTAGCTATTTTTCTTTAAAATGCTGTTTTATAACTCCTCTGTTTATGTGTATAACAAAATAAAAAAGTTATTTTTTAAAGAAAGGGTTCTGGTTTAAAAGAAGGGAAAATCATTAAAGTCATTCTCTAAGAGTGTACTGTCCAACATATGTGGCTATTTACATTTAAATTGATTAAAATTAAGTCCAATTAAATATTCAGTTCCTCAGTTGTACTAGCCACATTGCCAATGCTCAGTAGGCTCATATAGCTGGTGGCTGCTGTATTGGGCAGCACAGATACAGAACATTCCCATCATCAAGGAAAGTTCTGTTGGATACCTTTGCTCCAGGGCAATGGCTGTCAGCTGGAGCCACACATTAGAGTCACTTGAGGAATTAAAGAAATACTAATGCCTGGGCCAGATTCCTCAGAATTTAGATTTAATTGGCTGACAATGGGAGCCATAAAAGGGTTTGGACAGGAGAGAAACATGAGCAGAGGTGAGCTTCTCAAGCTTTATCTGGCACCAGCACGGAGGTGGAGGAGCCTGGAATTGCCAGGCCATGGGAGGGAGGACAGCAGTGATCCTGGCTGAGCAATGGGAGCTCTTGTATGTGGAGAGGACTATGAAGGCTCCCAGGGAGCTGTATTCCTGGGTTCTTTTTTCAGCTCTTTCCAAGAATTGTGGTGACAGCGGCTCCTTAGCCTTCAGAGGAGAGAATTTCAAACTTAGTAGAGCAGAAAGTGGTCAAAGCACATTAAGATCCTCATGAGTTCCAGATTGCCACTTTAGAAAATTCAGTTTAGGTCAGGGGTGGTGGCTCACGGCTGGAATCCCAGCACTTTGGGAGGCTGAGGTGGGAGAGTCACTTGAAGCCAGGAGTTTGAGACCAACTTGGGCAACATCGCGAGACCCTGTCTCTACAAAAAACATAAAACACAGCCAGGTGTGGTGGTGCGTGCTTGTAGCCTCAGCTACTTGGGAGGCTGCAAGAGGAGGATTGCTTGAGTCTAGGAGTTTGAGGTTGCAGTGAGCTATGATCATAACACTATACTCTAGCCTGAGTGAAAGAGCAAGACCTGGTCTCAAAAAAAAAAAAATCAGTTTAATTTTTGTGTAGGCAATATATGCCTATGATACAAAATTTAGGAGGTAAAAAGGTAATTTACTGAAAAGTCATCTCCATGTTACCTCTGTCCATTACAACCCAATTTTCTTCTTCTTCTTCTTCTTTTTTTTTTTTTGAGACAGAGTGTCACTCCATTGCCCAGGCTAGAGTGCCGTGGCGTCAGCCTAGTTCACAGCAACCTCAAACTCCTGGGCTCAGGCGATCCTTCTGCCTCAGCCTCCCGAGTAGCTGGGACTACAGGCATGTACCACCATGCCCGGCTAATTTTTTCTATATACTTTTAGTTGGCCAATTGATTTCTTTCTATTTTTAGTAGAGACGGGGTCTTGCTCTTGCTCAGGCTGGTCTCGAACTCCTGAGCTCAAACAATCCACCTGCCTCAGCCTCCCAGAGTGCTAGGATTACAGGTATGAGCCACCATGCCCGGCCAATATATTTTAAATGTATATATTTTTAATAGATAAATCAAATAGGATCATGCATGGACCAACGATGAAATTAGATTAAGAAGCAATGATTGTGTAACTGTACTTGAATTTTTTGTTTTGTTTTTTAAAGTCACATATGCACATGGTTTAAAGAAGCAGAGTTGTACAGATTTAATGAAAAACACTGATCTCAGCTACCACTTTCCTCTCTATTGCCCCTCTCCAGAGACAACAGTCAACATTCAAACTATTTTAACTAATTATTGGTTCTTTACCTCCATATCTCTAAACAATGTGCTTTTATGGCTACTTCTTGATTGACTCAGTTTTAGGCATTATCTGTCAGCAAAACCTATGGAACATGAGAATTTAGCTCTTTCCTCTGTCTGACTCAGCCTCATAGACTCTTCTTATCCCCCAAACTCCCATTGTTTCATGAGAATTACACCATTTTAGAGATGAAAAAAAAAATCACACCATAATTTTTGTTGTATTGATATTCAGCGTTCATGTATCAGTCACATCTGAGCCATGTAGTAAACCATGATTACTTTTCCTTTTATGTACATTTTGTTTTCCTTAAGTTGTTAACTGTTTGGGTTTTTTTTTTTTTGTTTGCTAATTTTCTAGGCTCTTATTCACTCATTTGGCCATGAATTCTCCACCATTCCATTAACTTCTCAAAATACGGAGACACATCAGATATACTCTCGATTTCAAATTCTTGCTGGTATCTCTCCTGAAGCCTTCTGTTCCCATCCAGCCTGGCTAGAGCCTTCTGCATCTGGAGCACAGCTGTCCTGGAATTTCCCCTTTGCACCGTCCTGGGGATTCCCTTCACCCTTCTCTTGTGTTGGAGACTGTGTTTCTCTTTTATAGTTTAATCCCCTTTTTTGAGGTAGCACATCCTTTAGTAACTTCCTGAGAAAAGGTGCTTAGAGCAGAAAGTTTTTGAGAACTTACGTATCTGAAAATGTCTTTATTCTACCGTGCACTGGACTGATAGTTTGGCTCAGTGCTGAATTCTGGGCTGGACGTATTTTTCCTTCAGATCTTTGAAGCCCTTGCTCCATTGTCATCTAGCTTCCAATAGGGCTGTTACCAAGTTTGAAACCACTCTGTCCTGACCCATTTTGAGAGATCTGTTTCTTCTCTTTGGGAGCTTGTAGGATCTTCTCTGTCTCTAGTGTTCTGAAATTTCATGAGGGTGTGGGTCCATTTTATCCATTTTACTGGGGAGTGGGTGGGCCTTTTCAATCTAAAAACTCTTGTCTGTCAATTTTGGGAAGTTTTCTGTATTTTGTTGATGATTTCCTCCCCTCTATTTTTTCTGTTCTCTTTTTCTGGAACTCTTTTTTTTTTTTTTTTTTTTTGAGACGGAGTCTCACTCTGTTGCCTGGGCTAGAGTGAGTGCCATGGCGTCAGCCAACCTCACAGCAACCTCAAACTCCTGGGCTCAAGCAATCCTCCTGCCTCAGCCTCCTGAGTAGCTGGGACTACAGGCATGCGCCACCATGCCCGGCTAATTTTTTCTATATATTTTTAGTTGGCCAATTAATTTCTTTCTATTTTTAGTAAAGATGGGGTCTCGCTCTTGATCAGGCTGGTTTTGAATTCCTGACCTTGAGCAATCCTCCCACCTCGGCCTCCCAGAGTGCTAGGATTACAGGTGTGAGCCACTGCGCCTGGCCCTGTCTTTAATTTTTAAAATGGATCAGTAGAATAACTTCATAAAGTGCCTTTATATTTGACTTTCAATATTTGACCCTTCAGTTGCCCTCAGTATAAAGTTTCTTACTTTCCTTTATTGCTCCTTGTTGTCTTTTCTATGGTGTAGAGAAAGAGTAAAGGAGAAGAAATGAGAAGGTCACTGAATATCTTCTTGTCTTTTTACTATGCCGTAATTTCCTTTACTGTGATCATCTACTTTTCTGCCAAATCTCCATTTCTGATTCTTTGTTCCTAAAGAAGACAGCAGTAAACACGTGAGTCTCTCATTGTGTCTGCATTAGAGGAAGTAACTTTCCCTCATTTCCTAGGGACTGCTTCATTGTTGGCTAGGTTTTAAAAAATGTTTTGAGAAAAACATTATTTTTGAGAGCACTCATATATTTTTTAACCTATTTCTCTTTTTAAATTGCTTTGTGATCTATGGTAAATTCAATCTGAGATTTAAGCATCAAAGAGCTGGGGAAAATGAAAATGCTCTCACAGAATCAGAGATGCATTTGATTTTTGCAGTCAAGACTCAGCTTGTGAAAAGTATTGGCATAAATAGAAAGAAATAAACAGCCAAATTTGTCTGCTTGTCTACAGGCCTACATGTGTTTTAAAATCACAGCTGAAAGTATTATGGGCCTGGTTTAATTGCATTTGCAAATAAAATGCAGGAAGGTTTAGGGCTCAGAGTACAATTAAATGTATTAATTTTCCCTTTTTGCTGTAATGACAGTAACTTCAGGCCTCTTCAGTTGACTGTACCTCTTTCTAAACCTTCCCCTGTAGGGCAAATCAGCATTCCACAGCCACTGAAGAAAATGAGCTTGTCTAAAAATAGTTGCCTGTTGACAAGAGTTTAGCAAATTTTTTTTTGGTAGTATCAAAGCTTTACAAAATGGAATGAGGTCAAATATGACAGACGTGGTCAAATCCACTTCTAATCTGTAAATCCCTGACTAGCTGCAGTTGTGTTAATTTTTAAATGGATACTTTGAAGTTATGCTAAATTTATGACATTCTCAGCATTTTCCTATATCTACAATCATTTGAGGGTACTCAGTTACATTCTGTGGGTTGGCGATCAATGCGTTATTCCCTGGTGCCCACTGGGTCCTACTTACTAGAGTCTCAAATTAGGCCCTGCTTTTATTTGTCAGAAGTTGTCTTCTAACTGCCAAAAAGAATAAAACTGATGTACTATAATACTTTTTTTCCTTTACAGCAGTGGTTTTCCTCCAGGGGTGATTTCTACCTCTAACCCATAGGACACTTGGCAATGTTTGGATGCATTTTTGGTTGTCACAACTGAGGAGGAGGGCATGGGAGGGAGGGCCAGTGTTATCTAGTGGGTAGAACCCAAGGATGCTGCTAAGCATTCTATGTAATGCCCCCCACAGCAAAATCTATATGGCCCAAAATGTCCATAGTGTCAAAGTTGAGAAATTACTTTAGAGTAATAGTTCTCAGCCTTGGTGGCATATCAAAATCACCTTGAGGGGCTGATTCCCAGGCTATATCCGGACGAATTATACCAGAATCTTTGAGCAGTGAGACTTAGGCATCAGTATTTTTTTAATCTCCCCAGGTGATTCCATTACACAGATAAGATTGAGAATCACTACTATAGAGCAAAAATTTTTGGAGGGCAAGACTAGGTTAGACATCATCACAAACAATTTCCTTACTAAGTAGACCAAAGGATCTCATTAAAATGTGGTTTGACCTATCAAGCAATGTTCCATTGTAGCATTAAGTGAGGTTCAAATGAATTTTTAATAATTTTTAATATTCTCTAAAGCCAGCACTTAAAACTTGAGAAACTGGTATTCTCATTTCCATATAGGAAGTTTGTTTCTCCTTGGTTAATTTCTTCTCCCAGCAAGTGGAGATAACCAATATTTACCAGTAGCTTTTGTTAGTAAAATTCTCTCAGATAATATTTAGGGTGCTTGAGCATTGGTGATTTATTTTCCTTGCAGGTTTCTGATGTATCTTTATTACTTGTTGAATAAATATCATCACTTGTTTATTTACCTGAATTGATATGCTATGTAAAGGAGCTAATATACACTCTCTAAGGATATTTTATTCAAATTTTTGGCCTTTCAATCCTCTTTTTAACCATTTTCTCTCACCAAAAATTAAATCTTAAGATTCATGGACACTCAACTCTTAAAACAGATAAATATTCTCCAAATATTATTAATGTATCACTTTTTATTTTATTTTAGATGCCTATGTTGATGGCATAGGTTCTCAGGGAAAACACGCCCCCCCCCCCAGGGGGGAAAAAACGTAAATGCATTTCAAAACTTTAGACAGTCAGGACATATTGAACAATTCTTAGTGATATATTATATAGTAAAAGCTATTCCGTTTATAAAAACCAGCATATGCCTGCCCAGTAAAATAAAACTGTCCTCTTATACATTTGTCTCAAAGTCTCAGTGGAGATCAAGTTGTTAAACTCTGGAAACCATCCAGCTTCTTTGAAGAAATGGAGTGAGATGTTACTCATGGAGGGCCATCTGGTATTTGGGTCATTAACCTGCTCTTGCTGCCCATGCCCCACAAGCCTGTCAGGAGATGTTGCAGAGTAACCGAAAGGAACAAAGTGAGAATGGAAGTGGCGGTGATTGCAGAGCTCAGAGGTTCCCACATTTCCTAAAAGGTTAGTCAGATTCCTCAGGCAGGACAGGGACAGGCCCAGGTTTTCTGGGGCCTAAGGTTTATGCAATTTGGAGAATCTTCTTAGGAACAAAGAATAAAATATAGGTATAAAAATGAAGATTTATTTAGAATGAGAAAAGAAATCACAACATATTAAAAATTTTAAAGAGCTAACAAACACACAAATACCACAGAACTTAGAAAAATACCATTTCATTAATTAACTGCCTGATATACGCTAGAGTCTGACATCTGCTAGAGTTTTTCCCACATCTTTTGGCAGCACATTCTTTGATTACTTCTTCATGTAATAGTGAATTTGTAATATCATTTCCTACAGAAGGATTAGGAAAATAATTTAATCTTTCCTTTGGCATGGTTGAACAAAATTTGTGTGATTTTGTTTTGCTTTGTTTTTTAACTCATACTTCAGAAAGTCTCCTTCAGCTTTTCAATTTGTTATTGGTAGTATCATGTAAATTTCTAGAGTTTCTGCCAAATCTGAGAAAACCTCTATCAAAGTTTCTTGTGTGTAGGGAATAAAAGATTTTAGGTTCTTAAAATTTTCTTATGTAGTGACTAATCATAAATACTCCTTGAATTTACAATACTCATTAACTGATTTGTTGTTATTGTCCTTGCTGTAATGGTGCATAATGAGTTTTGTTTGTCTTCACTGAATGTCTCACTATCCATAAGAACCTGCTGAGATGTAACGGAGCCAGACTGGTTCAGGTCAAGGGAGAACAAAGGTGTGTGATCCAGCAAAGGCATGGTGTCCGGTTTGGTTAGAGTATCACGTACAAGTAGGGCAGCAGTGGGCAACAGGACTAGCAAGGTGCACTGGAGCCAAGCAGGCAAGTGGAAAAGAGTGTCAAAAGTTCGTAGGTACCTCAGGACAGACTATCTATTGTTACTTAAAGTTAAGAAGCTCAAGGCCATTTGTGGACCACCAAGTGTATGAAAGGCAGCATGGTGTAATGTTAACATCATTGGCCTTACAGCCAGCAAAATTCTGGTTTGAATACTTTTCCCCCCAACAGTCCTGTGAAACCTTGCTAGTAAGAACTTAACTATATGTGAAAATAATGACAAACTACATAAACGTATTTCACTATACCCAAATATGATGTATCCTTAACTAAAGTTCCTCTTAGCTGGGTTGTAGCCAGAGGCCAATCTAACATCACCGTATACAAGAGGAAATATGGCCAAGGGGATGTCAGAGTGAAGACAGACCATGGTCGTCTTACCTGATTACTTTTTACTTCTCCAAATATCTTCTCTAAATTTTCCAAAAACATATGACCTAGGCCTTGGAAAAGGCTTGTGCAAGGGAGGAGCCCTCAGGTTTAAGCTTCATTAACTTTAAGTAAATCTGCCTCTGGTCTAGGGCTTATTCTTCTTCTCCTATGTGAATTTAGAATTAGTTCAGTTTTAGTACAATTATTTAGGCAGTTACTGTCATTTATGATAGTAATGTAAGAAAGATAGTCTGATTGCATTTTAGATTAGGTTATAAAATGGGATTTTAAATTGTCACACTGGGCTACCAGCTTCATTTTGTTTCTTGGTTTAAATTCTTAAAGTAGGGAAGCTGACTGGCTAGACTCATTCTATGGATTGATAGGATCATTCTATGGTCATATCAGCTGTGGCAAAGGAGGCAGAGGAATTTTCCTTTCCTAACTCTGGAAGAGACAGGTTGTCTAAGAAGAGTTTGTGATTGAGGAGGAAATAGGGGATCTCTAGGGTAGACACTGCCAAGAGTGGCAACCGTATTATTGCCTTCTACAAGCAGTTGGGTGAATAAGGGAACCTGGGCAAGAGACAAGGAGTAGGGCAAATGCCACAGGGTGACTGCAGCTCATGAGAGACACCCCTTGTCAACTCGCAGAAACACTTGGACAGATTCTGTCAAGAGCATGACATTTGGGTTATTGATGTTTATATGGCATCCACAGGAAGGGGAGGTGTGGAAACATTCAGGTTAAGGATTTAGGAATGATATGAGAAAATCAACCTTATTCTTGAAATTCAAACAGACTTGACCTTGAGAAAAATCAAAGCATGATAGAACCACTTCACAGCTGCTGTAGATTTCTGCCTTTTAGAAGCAGATGTTAAATATCAGATTTTCTTGGCTTTCAGACTGATAGTCCCAGTCAATAATTAACAACACTGAATGAAACATCTTTCCTCTGAGATCCTCAAGCTGCTTAACTGATCAGCTTAGTTTAGCTGAACATCCTGGGGTAGTAAACAAAAGGAAAATATGGTTCCCATTTTGGTGCATGTGCTACTAGAACAGGCAGTAAAAAAGAAATAGAATGTTTTCTAATCTTCCTGTCTGCTTGGGGGAAATAATTCATAGAGAAGTTAAGTGACTTTCTCGGGGTCTCAGAACAACTTACTAGAATAGAATAGCCAGTCTTTAACTATTCAGGCTTTCCTGGGAGCCACCATTTATGCTCTACTAACCTGCTTTCTCTGTTCAGATAGAATTTATAGTGGTACTTCAGTTAGCTGAAGATGTCTGTATAATTCTTTATGCTTGAGAAGAGGCCAGGGAATGTCTGTGATTTCATAAACTAGTTCTGTGGATCTCAAGAGCAGCAGATTTTAAGAGCTCTAACACCTTAGTAATCAGAATCATAACTAGAAAAAATATTTGCTATAGAAGAGGGGAAGCCATGATTCTTTTGCAGAATAGATAAAACCATACCCAGCTGATATAAAACTCAACGTACTGATTAAAGTGAATGGTGTTACTCACTCCTGATGTCAACGGGAAGAAAGGAGGAAATAGGCTAAAACAAACTGAACAATCCTTTAGGAAAATCTGACAACTGAAGAGTTTAAAGGGATTCAGTGCCTCGTGTTAAAGGCCTGCTTTTCCTATGAATATTTCTTAATCTGTTTACTTACCTGCCCATTTCTCCTTTTTTTCCTTCAATTTTTATAGCACCATTTCCTGTAAATCCAACAAGATGATTGTCCTATAATAAGTTCCTCTGCAGTGAGAAGTTTAGGAAAAAACAACTTGAGAATCTTTCCTTTCTATTAATACTCTAAAGTAGTAATTCTCACCCTTACAGAACCAACCAATACTTCCTTTATGTAACAACTACTTTTTAGCTGTGTTTTTATGATCCTAAAATGAAATTCCTAGATAATATAGTTTACCTATATGCATATATAATGTTTTAAAAGTTCAGTGAAATGCCTTAACAACATAAAGGGAAAAATAAAGGGAAAGTATTATATAATATTATATGCATTTCAATATGTAAATATTCAGGTACCAGTACATTTGAAGTCATAATGGAGTTGTCAGATGCTTGTATGTAGATACACAACAGCTACAAATGCTGCTTGACAGTTGGACTATTTTGACTACTCAAACACAGTAAGTAGTATTGTTGGTGGTAAAGTGATTTTTTTTCAAGATGCAAATACCTCTTTGTAAAGTTCTAAACAAAACAAAGTGCAAGTTCCCCTTAATTTTATGTAGTAGTTGCATTTCTGGAAAATTCAGTGTATATAATAAAGCGATTCCAAAAATACCCTTTGTTTACATGTAAAACAGAAGGTCCAGGCTCACATGATTATAAACAGGTTTTCTACCTCTATTATTTGAAAGTTGTGTAGGTTGTGGGAAAGTCTTTGTTTTGTAGGACTGTCTATCACATTGCAAAATCTTTAGTGTCCCTGACCCCTGCTGAATAAATCCCAGTGGCGCCCACAATTATTGTGACAACAAAAATGCCCCACAAATCTTCGAAGCACCCTCATTCAGAACCAGTGTTCTAGAGACTGGAACAAAGGTAAAGAATTAAGTTCAGATAGGAGATGTAAGTCTTTATCAATCCATTTGGAATGTTTTGGTTCATTTTCTTTGGATTTGAGATGTTGAGATCCACTGTTTCATTTTCAAATACTGGAACCTTAAGACTCTAGGATTTTCTTGGGAAAAAGAAATATGGTGATGGATAGATATGGCACATTAAATTTATGGCTTTCACAAACCACTTGAGTTTCCTTAAGTATCCCTAAGGAGAGTTTAGTTAGGTCATGTTGGCTCATGCCTATTATCCTAGCACTCTGGAAGGCCAAGGTGGGAGGATCCCTTGAGCTGAGGAATTTGAGACCAGCCTGAGCAACAGCAAGACCCCATCTCTATAAAAAAATAGAAGTAGCTGGGCGTGGTGGTGCCCACCTATAATCCCAGCTACTTGGGAGGCCGAGGCAATAGGATTGCTTGAGCCCAAGAGTTTGAGGTTGCAGTAAGCTATGATGATGCCACTGTATTCTCGCTAGGGTGACAGAGCAAGACTCTGTCTCCAAAAAAAGAAGACTCCCAGTTATGAGTATTAATTTAAACCTAAATATCATCTTAAGGAACCTAGAAAATGGGCTTAGTTATATCTTGGGTAATTATATAACTATTTTATGAAATAGAAATTATTGTTTTTTCGAGGATTAATCTAGAGCTACTATAAGTCTATTACAGTCTCCCAAAGGTCACACTCTCCATTTTCTGTGGAGTCCTTGAAACCTGGATCTTAATCGTAGTCCTAAGGGGTATGGCCTATGGAAATGACCCATAGGAGGAACTTGAAACTGCCCATGTACCATTGGGAACCCAATGTTTAACTGGAAATTGACCAGCCTAATATCTTAAGTTTATACCATTCATCTCATTATACTACATTCTGTATATGTATGATACATTTATAATAAATTCATGAAGACAGTTTAATCTCTAAGTTCTCATGGATAGTATAATAGTAACAGCTAACAATTAATGAGCACTTCATGTGTTAGACACTGTTCCAAGCTTTTCACATGTTCAACTCTCTCAACAATTCTAAGAGATATTATCATTTATCCCTGTTTTACATGGGGAAACTGAAGCACAGAAAGGTTAAGTGACTTGTCTAAGGTTATATAACTAGTAAGTAACTAAGCCAGAATTTGAACCCAGGCAATCTGTGTCTGCAGAATTCAAGTTCTCAACCATTATACTATGCATATTTAAGAAATAACAAGGCTCTGGATTCAGGACTAAAAAAAAAAAGAAAGAAATAACAAGGCTTTGTAAAGGATATAGGTGGGCAATTATATAATAATACATGAAGAGGTACCTCTTTAAATACCTGCTCTGATCAAGCTACACATTTGTAGCTAGTGCGATTGCTGGATCAAATGGTGATTATATTTTTAGTTCTTTGAGAAATCTTCGTACTGTTTTTATAGAGGTTATACTAATTTACTTTCCCACCAACAGTATATAAGTGTTCCCTTTTCTCCTCATCCTCACCAACATCAATTACTTTTTTATATTTTATTAATAGCCATTCTGACTGATGTAAGATAGTATCTCATTGTGGTTTTAATTTGTATTTCTCTGATGATTAGTGATGTTGAACATTTTTATTGTGTTTATTGGCCATTTGCATGTCTTCTTTTGAAAATATCTGTTCGTGTCCTTTGCCCACTTTTTAATAGGTTTATTTGTTATTTATTTTTGTTGAGTTGCTTGAGTTCCTTGTATATTCTGGATATTAGCACTCTGTTGAATGCATAGTTTGCGAACATTTCCTCCCATTCTGCAGGCTGTCTGTTCACTGTTGATTATTTCTTTTGCTGTTCAGAAGGTTTTTAATTAAGTCCCATTTGTCTATTTTTGTTTTTGTTGCCTTTGAGGTCTTAGTCATAAATTCTTTGCCTAGACCAATGTCCGGAATAGTTTTTCCTAGGTTTTCTTCTAGTAGTTTTATAGTTCCAGGTCTTATATTTAAGTCTTTTTTCCAACTTGAGTTAATTTTTGTATATGGTGAGAGATAGGGGTCCAGTTTCATTCTTCTGCCTATGGCTATCCAATTTTCCCAGCACTATTTATTGAACAGAGTGTCCTTTCCCCACTGTGTGTTTTTGTCAACTTTGTCAAAGATCAGTTGGCTGTAGGTATGTGGCTTTATTTCTGAGTTCTCTATTCTGTTCCATTGATCTATATGTCTATTGAGATGAAGCTCTTTAATAGGTGAGGAAACACGGGAAAAGGAAGGCAAGAGTTTTTTGTTTGTTTTATGGGTTGATAAATTGACCATAGGAGAACATCTT
Organism: Lepilemur ruficaudatus; assembly: GCA_963574885.1. NCBI lineage: Eukaryota > Metazoa > Chordata > Mammalia > Primates > Lepilemuridae > Lepilemur > Lepilemur ruficaudatus. Next base: position 13,138 of record CAUYRT010020995.1, read on the forward strand.
GGTTTCCTCTGATTGCATCTCTTAAAAAAAATAGGTGGTACCTCAGCCTGAGCAAAAGCAAGACCCTGTCTCTGCAAAAAATAGAAAAACTACCTGGGCATCATGACACATGCCTGTAGTCCCAGCTACTTAAGACGTTGAGGCAAGAGGTTTGCTTGAGCTCAGGAGTTTGAGGTTGCAGTGAGCTATGATGAGGCTACTGCACTTTAGCCCGGGCAACAGAATGAGGTCCTGTCTCAGAAAAAAATAGATGATATCATGAGTTGAGAGTAAAATAGCAGAACTGTATTAAAACTTTAAGAAAATAGAGAAATATGTTGGAATAATCGATTCGGACTGAGAGACAGAAGTAACTAGGAAAGTACAATAAAAGTACAGTAAAAATTGTTCATCTAAGGTTTATGGTCATAAATTTAAGATTAGAACAATCAGGAAGACTGTGTTCATGGAATACAGACACAAAGTCAGAAGAGGGACGGATTGAACCTGAGTTGGCGTTTTTCCAGGCAAGGCAACAGAGGAAAGAGCAAAGGAAGAATTTTAGTGACGGGCAGGGTAGGAGGGATATGACACTTAAGGTGGGCGAGGAACAGTGAAAAAGTTGTGGGGCTGATGGATCAAAAGTCCTGTTGAAGTCCCAGTGCCAGGGAGAGTGATCTGGAAGGTTAAGAGGTAGTGGTTAGAGAGTGAGATGCTTCAGGTAAAGCATCCTGAGGTAGCTCAAGGAACAGAGTGGCAGGGATTCTGATGGATGGTCTATGTGATGTTGTGTCAGTACAGTGGCAGAGGTGATGAAAAGAGTTACAAGTCCTTAAATAAATGAGGAGGTGAAATCAGGAGGACAGTAAATGATTGCAACAAGGAAGAAGTGTTGAATAGTCTGACTGCACTTGGTTTAAAGGAACTGGATGTTTGCAGGAGGTAGACTCTGTCTCCCACTAGTTATTAGAATGAGGATATCCCAAATATGTTACATACCCACTGAAGATAAATTTTGTGTTTTGACCTTGAGTGAAAGAGAGGATGATAATGCTATTGGCAGAAATGTGGGTGATGGCATGTGAAACTAGATTGGGAAACCATTTATTGGATTCTTTTATGAGTGTCAGTTATGACTATTTAAGTACATCGTAAGAAATTTTGGCAGTTCCAGGCAGTCACATTGTCAGTTGCTAAATGGGCTGGTTTAATGCCTAACTCATTGTCATCTTAAGGACAACCTTAGAATAGGCCTGAACAAGACTAAGAAAACTCCAGGTCTTGGTAGCTGGCCTCATTCTGGCTCTAAAATTCTCATGAATGGGTTGGAGTGAGGGAGTGGGGAGTCAGTTGGACAGGCAGGAAACAAAGAAGCAGATATAGTAATATTTTGTGGGTTTTTTTTCTGTTATAAATTACCTCCTTTCTTCTAGGTTAAATAAAGACAGCCTGTTGCTAACAATCTCAAAATAAAATTATGTATATCTTGAAGAACCTGCCAGCACTTTGAGCAGCTGAGAACCATGTAAAACAGGATCCAGATCTCATTCACAAAGAAATAGTTCTGATGAAAAACTTCAAAAAAGTATGTCACAGAACCTATTTGGAAAATATAATAGAAGGAAAGTAACTAAAAGCTCCTCTTATAAAAATTACTTTGAATATAGAAATCACTTTTGCATTCAAGAAAAATAACATTACTGGAAAATTTTCTCTCTGTTGGAAGACATTTTCACATTCCAATTTCCACATTAAAAACGACATAATGAAAGTGCCCCAAATTATACTGAAATGGCCACAAACGCCATACTTAGGCATAACAGGATTGGTTTTCAGCTGGGACTCATATTCCAGTTGTTTACAGCCAGCATCTGTTCTAATTGTTTAGCAACTGTGCCTTGTTAGTGGTTATTGTTTTTACTATCACCCCTGCTAGAGTATGTATTTATTTGCCAAATAGGAAAAAGTATATATAAATTAATGGAACAGGAACAAGATACATAAAAGTGTTTAATCTGATGTGGTTCTTATTCTTGCCATTCTTATACCTGTCTCCTCTCTCCCTCCCATTTTGTTCTTTGCAGAAAATCATACAAATGACTTTATCATTACCTTTATCAGGGTCACAGAATTCAAAAGGACATTTTTGAGGGAGATTTTTGACAGATGTCTTTGAAGAGATGTCTGGGGAGACTTGGAGCCACTGGATGACATTTTAGGAAGTTGAGCAAGAATAAATAAATTTATTGGCAGTGTTAGAAAGACTATTAAAAGTCGTTTCTTTAGGGTAAATTTTCATGAAGCAAGAATAAATATTGACCATTAAGTTATATCACTATAACACAGGTATTGTTTGTTAAGCACTGTGGGTGAAAAGTGATATGATCCTGCTAAGTGCAGAACTGACAGGGTTGACCTGAAAGTTATTTTGTAATTATATTTATTAATAGCGAGTTACAAAGGTACATGACTTTAATAAATAACTTGACCTGGCAAGAGAATGGTTTTCAGTTTTTATGAGTCATTAAAAAAAAAAAAATAAGCTGGTGATGGAAAGAACCATGTTTTCTCAGTAAAGGCCACTCAGAGCTACCTGCTAGGAAAATAAAATGCAGTTTTGGTACAATATTGGGTAAAATGTAAAAACACTAATAATAGCCTACATTTTTTAGCACATTCCATGGGCCTGTACTATTTATATGCATTCTACGTTTGGAAACTCATTTAATACTCATAAGTACCCTATGAGAAAGGAACCATTAATAGGTCCGTTTTTATAGATGAAGAAACTGAGGTTAAGTAACTTGCTCAAGGCCACACTACTTGAAAATGGCCAAGCACAGTTGATACTGCAGACAGTCTGATCCCAGAGCCTACAGTCTAATAAAGCTTAAGATCATATTGTGATTGCACCAAGATCATATTGTGATTGCACTCAGTAAGCCATATTTCACTGCCCTAATCTGCTTATGACTCATAATATACATTTGTGAATCCAGATAATTGTACCATAAGCCCAGACTGGCCAGCCAAGGGAAATAAGAACCTCCTAACCCCAGCTATTGCTTCCCAGGGTACCACTTCACCTGTGCTCAGTGTTTTCTTTCCAGACTTCTCACCTTGCTGTTGCAGCTTCTGCTGGTACATACTCTTAGGAGATTACTGCTATGCCAGGCATAACATTTTGGGGATGCTCCCACCCTGACCTCAGGAAGGACATAGCTTCCTGCAATTCCCCAGAGTTCAATTGAGATCAACCAGTGACTTTCAGTAGTCTTGCTCACATGCCTAGTTTACACTGCCAGTATCTCAACCTGAAGCATCTATAATTTGCTTCAGAACTTTGCTAGGAACAAAGCAGAAGTACTTATCTTTGGCTCACCAGAAGTGTCCTTCTCACAATCAAGAGAAAATGTACAGCCTAACTCTGATTGCTACCTTAAAAAACACAATATGCTTGCAACCATTAAATTGGCAGTTTCATGGCTTCAAAATCTTATATGTTTGTATTGTAAGTACTGATTTACAGGTATTTTTTCTTCCCAGGACTCTAAGGTATTCCAGAGCAGGAACTGTCATGTTTACCTTTGTATCCAAGAATCCAGCACATAATAGACATTCAGTAGAGGTTTGCTATGTGACCAGATAATTGAATAAATAGGCCATAGAATGGAACAGCTCTTTGGTATAGCAAAGTTCCATTTTGGAAGGCAGCTATGCTCACCACTATACCACCAATGCCAAAGTTCCATTTTGGACTTGTCTGGTTTAAGCTGGTGGTGAAACATTAAAATATACATGTGCTTTAAGTAATTAGAGTTATGAGCCAGAAATTGGATAAGAGGTCAGATCTATGGATACAGACACTCATATTCACAATTAAGAATTCTAAGTTGAAGCTGTAATTCAAGATTGATCTTAAACAGAAAAGCACTGAAGGATGGGGAAGCAAACAGTGAACTTTGAAGAACACACCACAGAGTGTGGGAGAGGAATGTGATCCAGCAAAGGAGCTAGTGAAGTAGCGCTCAGAGAGTTAGAAGCAATTCAAGAACATGCATATTTCAGAAACTAAGAAAAAGTAAGTTTCAAAAAATGACCAGTAAAAATACAAACAAAACTCCTGAACAGTAAGCAGGTTCAGATATATAAGAGAGGTCAAGAAAAATGAGAGAGAGAAGCATCATCATGCATGGAAAAAAAGAAAAAAGTTATTAGACTTTTAAAAGTATATCCAATGGAATAGTTTATATTTTCATATCTGACTTATTTATATTGATTGCATTGATTTTTTTGTAACAACTATTTCCCAATATCTAGCCTTTCATCATTTTTATAAGTTGTACTAGAGAAATTTACCAATTGGAAATAGTCATTTGGTTTGATCACAAGTTCATTGGAATCATTTTGGAAATGTCTCCTCAGTAGCTGTCTGTAGAGAATACATTCTTTAATAGGTCATTGGATTTGTTTTCTATAAACACTTTACATGGCTCCAAGATACATTTGACTAAATAACCTCTTCAGTCCATCAATGACCACACTAGAGGCTATGCTGGGTGCTTTCTTTTAGGAAACAATAAGAACAGCAAATTATTGAAGAATTAATTTTACTTCCTAAGATCCAAATGGATTTTAAATCTCCCTAGGAATTTAATTTCAGGAACATGACTTGAGTCTATTTCAAACTATTAAGATTTAAGATCTATAAATAACTGAAATTTCTGATTAAGTCTACGAACAATAATCATTTGTTCTTGTCAGTTGTTATTCTTCTAAGAATCACAGACCAATTATTTAGCCAATTCTCAGAGCATCCTGTGGACTAGATTGCAAGAAAACACCCAAGGAACTAAAAGGTTATAGTTTTATTTTTTTTTTCCGAAAATTTTATTGGGGGAAAACTACAAAACATTTAGAGTACAATGTTTACAGTCACAATTTGTAGTGAGCTGATTTCCCAAAATATATTACCACTCAGGTTGACTTATCTTGTTACATTCAAAAACCTACTCTGTCAAGGTAGTCCAGAGAGTACATACATAGTGCTCCAACTGTATCTACGTACAACCAACACTCCATTTTAGGTGTACAATTAAATGATTTTCAGGGAATTTACCGAGGTGTACAGTTAATCACATGAATCAGTTTTTGAGGAATTCCTTTCCCCTATTGAGACCCCTAATTCTGCTCCCCAACTACTTTTCAAGCATATCCCACCCCTCCACAGTGTCCCCCCACGTCGCTCAGACTTGGGTTTACCCCCCCCCAATTCCCCAGTGTTCGCTCCCACCCTTTGAGCACCATAGTGTTAATCAGTCAAGTCTGACCGACGTGGGGGCACACTGTGGAGGGGTGGGATATGCTTGAAAAGTAGTTGGGGAGCGGAATTAGGTGTCTCACTTTTTAAAAATCACTGAACATATCAGCAAAGCATATTTTTGGGTGGAATCCTCCCTACCCCCAGCCCCATTCCCAAGAGGTGTCAGTTTGTCTATTGTCAGAGACAACAGGGAACCTCTAAGGTTGTTTGGCCTCGGTGGCTGCCTGTATCAAGAAATCTGCGGCAGGGAGGGTTGGGGCCCCTCTTAGGGACAAGCTGTCTTCCTTTCAAAGGGCTGAGACTGCCTGCAGCAGGGAAAGGAGGGGGTGGGGATGGTGGGTAGATCCTGGCTGAGGACCCGTTTTGCATTTTGCTTGGGGCAACCCAGGCAGCGGGTGATTCATCAGAGCTTTCTCCCAGATTCCAAGGCAAATTCTACTCTCAGACTTTTATTTCTTTGCTTTGACTTTTCTTTCCCTCCTAATCTGCCCGTTTGCACTGATTCTATTTTTTAAACCAGAGAAGTTTAGGCTCAGGTGAAGTTTTATAAATTGGTGGATATTGGGTAAATTTCTCCCAACTAAAGGACACAGTTGGACAGTCCAAATAAGGAGGACAGAATTAATTCAACCAGAAAGCCAAAATGTCTGGGATGAAAGATAGCAGCCAGGAAAAACAAAAAAGAATTTAATTTACTATGGGAAAAATATAATTATTAAAGAATCCCAAGCAATAAGAGACCTATAGAACACTCTATGCTCTGCTGTGAAAACTGCTTAGACATTCTGAGAGGATGCACACACACCTATATATTACACAATATCCTCACGTGTACTTTATTTTTACAAGCCCTTTGTTTCAATGAGTTGTATCAAAAACAAGTTTTTTTTAAGCTTTGAAAACTACCCATATTTGGAAGGCAGCCTTTAGGATAGTGCCTAAGGGTCCCACCATCCTGGTATAATTCCCTCTCACCTTGCACCAAGCGAGGTCTGTGTGACCAACGCAACACAGCAGAAGGGATGGTGTGTCACTTCCAAGATAGGTTATAGAAGATGCTGTGACTTCCGTTTTGGTCTCTCTGTCTCTCTTTTTCTCTGCCACTTGTTCTAGGGGAAACCAGCCGTCACAGCTTAAGGATATTCGAATATCTTTGTGGAAAGATTCACAAGGCCTGTATTTGAGGCCTTCTGTCCAGCAGTCCGTGGAACAAGCCCGTGAGTGAGCTTGGAAGGAGATGCTCTAGCCTTCAGATGACCAGAGCCCTGGCCGACACCTTTTTTTTTCCTCTTTTTATAACCAGACAAATCGCTCCACCAACTAAGAATGGCCATGCACCACCACCCACGGAATCAAGAAAGAGCTATCAGGGCCGGGCGCGGTGGCTCACGCCTGTAATCCCTAGCACTCTGGGAGGCTGAGGCGGATGGATAGCTCAAGGTCAGGAGTTCGAGATCAGCCTGAGCAAGAGCAAGACCCCCATCTCTACTATAAATAGAAAGAAATTAATTGGCCAACTAAAAATACATGTAAAAAATTAGCTGGGCATGGTGGCGCATGCCTGTAGTCCCAGCTACTCGGGAGGCTGAGGCAGAAGGATCGCTTGAGCCCAGGAGTTTGAGGTTGCTGTGAGCCAGGCTGATGCCACGGCACTCTACAGCCCGGGCAACAGAGTGAGACTCTGTCTCAAAGAAAAAAAACAAAACTTTTATATGGTTCTTCAAGAATTGTACACAGTCTTGGTAAACATCTTGTCCTGTTAAACATTAAGACCTAAAAACCAAATAGATCCATAAGCTCTTGACAACTAAGAGGTCCCAGCAGCACCATACAATGGGAAGAAATCCATGCATGTAGCAGGTAATAACAGGTAGGGCTAGCAGCAGGCAGAGAACAACATCAGGAATACGAGGTTGAGCAGCAGGCAGCAGTCTAAGCAGATATACAGTCAGCCTCAGGAAGATAATGTTAACAGGTATCGGAGACTCAAACACAAAGATTTATTTTGATTTATAACAAAAATGTATAGAGTCAATCAACAAATATTCATTGAAGTTCTCATGAATTAATCACTGTTCTAGATACTGGGGATCTAATTATTAAAAAATAAGAAAGATTGCTTACTATATACAAGGGTCTGTGCTAAACATTTTGTGAATACAAGTGTTTTGGTTTTTGTTTTGTGGGGTTTTTTTAATGGAATGGAGTACCAGAACGCTGTAAGTGTTATAGGTCATAATTCATCTGTGGACAAGGCTAATGAATTTAGTCTAAACATACCTGAAAAACATTGCATATCTTCCTTAGGAAGGCTTTTCAACAGTGCTGAGTTCCTAGTCTTCCCTTAAGTCAGTTTTCTTTTATATTGTTCTTATAGCTAAATTTAAAATCAGGACACAAATTTTAAAAGCCTGGTAGAGAAAGGGGTTTTTTTTTAACACATAAGAAATTTTAGCTACCTGATGTTTGAGCAGCTTTCCTTGACCTCATCTTCTGCTTTTAACCTGGCAGGTCATTAGAAAAGACACTTTATTAGTGTCCCTTTCAATCTGCAAGAGATCCCTGAGGCTTACATCCCAGCTTCTCATTTTGTTACCTCTTTAACTCCTCCCACCCTCCCCCTTCTCTCTATTTCAACTATTGGCCTGCTTCCTACATCTGAACACACTAGGGAATTTCCCACCCCAGGGCCACTGTACTTGAAGTTCGGACGGCTCTTCCCCCAAATAAGGTGTAACATTTTTAGGCCACTTTTGTCAGGTACAAGTGTTGTTTTGTTGTTGATATTAGTTCAAGAGAAAGTTTAATGATGAACACAGCAGTAAACAAAGGCGGTAACTAAGGCACAGGGAGCAAGAAGGCGGAGTTGGTACAAAGCAGGGCCAGAAGTTCAGTTCCTGGAACCAAGCTATTGAAAGGCCAATAATAAAGGTTTAATTCATTCAGCAAAAGAAATTTATGCTTGTACTAAATACTAGAGATGAAAAATAAAAAAAGACAAGACAACGCCGACCTTCCAAATCACTAGAGCTTAGGAACATCTCCATGTTTAAGAACAGGCTGTGTCCTAGAGTCTGGAGTAATGATAAATTCTGCAAGTGTTACATGGCCTCACTTCAGAGGGTAAAGATATACAGGGGAAAGAAGACAAAGAGATCAGGAGAGATATGTTCAAAGAGATACTTTATGAAAGAATAATCTGATAGCAATGAAATAGGGAATTGGAAAAAAAATAAGACAAGGCAGAAGGGCATAACAGAAAGAATATGTGATCGGAAGTCAGAAGACCTGATTCTAGTCCCTGCTCTTTCAATTATTATGCTCTGATATTCTCAAAGTTTGTTTTGTCATCTCTAAAATAGGAATAACAATAAGGTGATTAGAAGGCATAAATAAGAAAACATGAGGATTCACTCTCTAATCTGCAAGGACTCATACAAATGTTAATATCATTAGTTAACAGGCTATAGCAATAAGTCAGTCCTTAAATAACAAGACCAGAACTACAGTGAAAGAAATATGAATGGCTAGGAGTGTGGCAAAGAAAAGAGCAATATATAAGACATTAATGAGAAAGAAGCGGCAGGACTGGGCAACAGCTAGGGGTACGTGAAAAACAGAAATTTTTTTAAACAAATGTATCAGAAGATACAGTGTTAAGGGAAGGAGTGACAGAAAAGTATTACAGTACTAAATTGTAGAAAAAAAGAACCTTGAAAAATGTTAAGTATGAATATAACATCTAATAGTAGCAAAATCATGTGAAGAGGACAGAAAATTCTCTCAAGTGGATACAATTTTGTTCAGTCATCACTATACTTTCTGATAACAAAAATATCAGCAATTGTAGCTTTTAGATTGTATTACATTTTCCTCTATTTATATTATATTATGTAACAGGCCAGGAATGAAAATATATTAGCTGGCTACTTTTTAACCAATAAGGGAACAGTTATGTGAGGCTTCTTTGTATTACTTTGTAAATGTAGTGTACAAGGAAAAAGGCATTGCTTCCTTCATAGTATGACCTGTTGAGTTCTAGAAAAGCTATAGCCAACAAAATAATCCCAAGAACACTTGATTTGATGGTCAGATCACCCTAACAGGAAGGTTTACTCTATGGAATGATCATACCTTACTGGTCCACATCGTCATAATACTATTATAATCGTTTAGGCATTAAATAATTTAAAACCTAAACTACAGTGGTAGCAAAGGGAATGGGAAAAAAATGATGTAGCTATAAGAGAAAACAACAACACATCTATACCATGAATATGGAATGACAAGCCCTACCACCTCAATTATATGGATGAGAATCCAATTTGGTCCAACTTCTGAGCAATGTCTAATTCTTTCATTTAAATAAGCAAAGGGTAGCTATAGACAGAAGAGTATCCAAAAAACATTGGTTTTGTAAGGTCTAATCTATATCTGGACAGAGAATATTCGTAACAATTTTGAGACCTGCCCAGTTAATAATTCAGTAGGAATGACCTACATACACGAAATAACATGTTGTATGCCGAATAAGTACATACTGTTGTTCAGTCTTCTCCAAAAATGCAAATGCCTCTTCTCTTACATGAATAACTGATGTATGAAAACAATATAGGGCTCCCAAAAATTTTTTGAGTCCACTGTCTGTTGATCCTAATATCTGATTATGACACATACACATCAGAGTGTTTGGGAAATACTGGAAAACTACAGAGGCAACAGAAATTATGAACTAAAGCCATTTCATTCAGAATGTTCCTCAATAAGTGGCGAATACTCAAGCATCCACTAGAGCATGAGTGAGAATTAGCCATTAGTAAGTTAAAGGAAGGTCTGGTTTTGCAACAAGAGGAAGTGGCTAAATGTCAGGGACAGATGATGATGTTATAGGATTATGTTATATTAATTATATACTAAGAATATCCACAAATCACCAAAATTTAGCATTAATATGACACAATTAGTACAGCCCCAAGATATGTTCCCCTGCTTAATTGTCCTTTGTTTCAGTGGAGAATTAACATTTGTTAGGCAACTACTATATACCAGGAACTGTACTGAGAATGTATATTTCTTATTTTATTTGCTATTTGTTCAACTGTAGTTTCTCTAACTGTGGTATCTTTTTTTTTCTCTTTAGAGGAAAAGGCACAGCATCTACCTTGTATGTGAATTTGGTGCAATGGCTGGATTCATACAAGTAAATAGAGTAGTATATGTTAAGTAATGATGAAATGAATGAATGGAATGGAACGGTATGACATGGAATGGTATGGTATACTACTGGCTCTATTCTGAAAGTTCCACTTACATGGGTAATCTGTCAACAAGTTCCTAGAGGGTGTGGTTCTAACAGTAGAAATGCCTTGGAAACAGATTCATAAACTTTAGAGCCAGAGGGAATCTTGGAGGAGATCCTCTTTAGTCTAACTCACTCATTTTAAAGATGACACCAAAAGAAAATATGTGAGTTGCCTAAAGTAATTTATCTAGTTACTAGCAGAAGCAGGGCTGAGCCCCAGGTCTTCTAACTTCCATTCCTGTAATGTAAACAATTCCTTTTCGCCACTCCCTTAAGGGTTGATTGAAGCTTCTATATGAAGGAATCACACTTACTAGCAATATTTACCATAAAATCATTTGAGCTGTGAATTCATACAATAAAATACTAGCAGGTATAACAAGATAACAAAACAACTTTTCTTACTTTCTCATGATTTCAACTAAAAGTCTCAACAAAAGTTGCTAGGCACATTGTCACAGATTCCCCAAGAGGTGACCAAACTGGCCCTTCAACTACCAGCCCATATCACTTATCTTCAAGCTATATAAGACAAGGCTAAAGATTCAGGGTAGCGATATTTTGAAGGAATTTAAAGACATAGAGAATACTGTTTTCTCTTTTTCTCTCCAAAGTACAGAGAAGTAGAATATCTCTGCCCTATCAAGCCAAATGAAGGTTTTCTTTACTCACAGAAATTGAAGACCTAAAATAAGAGAATTCAGGCATCTCAATTCTTCAAAACTCAAGAGCGTCCCATCTCAGAATGTTCATCTCATGGAAGACAGGCTGATCCCAGAGTGTCTACGCTGAGAGGATGGGTGAGACAGTTCTTGGGAAAATCTGACATGTGTCCTCTGGTTCAAGCACATATATAAACACAGAGAAATGATATCTGCTTTTCACCTGGAAAAGTCTGAAGATAAGAAATCAAAAAAAGTGAGAGGGCAATAACTGAGCAAGCAAGCTGCACTTTTGTGGTTTGACAAGTCACAGATGTGACATTTCTCATTGCCCAACTGGACAAAAATGAGAATGGCCTGAAAATAAGCCATGTCATGGGGACTGTGCTAATGAAAGTTGACTACAAGGGCAAATGGACACTTGCTGTAAGAAGTTATGGGTATATAAGAACACGGAGGGAACAGGAGCGAAGGGATTCCCAAGAGGTCAGGCAGAGAGTAGAACTCTTATCACAAATGTAGCAAGAGGGCTGCCCTCAGGAGGCTCTGCTAAGAACCCAAGGGCATAATGGCCAGCTAGTGGAAGCAAGAGAGAACTACAAAGAGCACCAAGAAAAGAATTACAAAGAGCACTAGGTAAAAAGCAATTTTGCTCTTCTTCCTTAAATATATCTCTCCTCTCTGTTTTGAAGACACAGAAGCAGCATGGAAGGAGGAATGGAAGAGTAAATCGAAGCAGAGCAAGGGGAGGTAGGGGAGTCCCCCCTTTCCCATTATAGGTCATCAAGTCTTCACTCAGGGCTGAGCTGGATGGAAAGAAAAGAACAGTGAACTGGATGGTTTGGGTTTAGATTGAGCAGTACTCTAATTCCTGAAAATGAGACCATTCTTACAGCTGAAAGTAACCTGAAAGTAATGGCACTTACCCAAGAGGTTGGAAAGAAAAATCAGACAAATCCAGATTGAAGCATAAAGCAAAATTCCCTGGCTATAACCTACCAGATTCAGCCCACTCAACAAAGCCATTATACAGTCTTCAGGAATGAGATTTGAAAGGACACCTTAATGATCTAGTAAAATGCTCTTGGAAAAAAACATGAAGGAAAACTGTATACACAATAGGATTTGATTTTTTTGTTATATTACTTAAATACAGTCATGTACCACATAACATTTCGGTCAATGACAGATCGCATATATAATCTTATGGTCCCATAAGATTATAATACCATATCTTTACCATGCATTTTCTATGTGTAGATATGTTTAGATACACAAACACTACCATTGTGTTACAACTGCCTACAATATTCAGTACAATAACTGAATGCTGTCCAGGTTGTAATCTATGAGAAATAGGCTCTACTATACAGCCAGCGTGTGTAGTAGGCTATACCATCTGGGTTTGTGTAAGTACTTTATACGTACAACGTTTGAGGAAAGATGAAATTACCTAACAATACATTTCTCAGAATGTATTCCCATCATTAAACAGTACATGACTATAATATAAGACTGTATTAAAATATAACAGGCAAAAATAAAATAACATCCTTTTGTATTTATCAGAGTGGCAAAATTCTTATAAATTTTCCAAAATTAACAAATAATACTTTACAATCAGAAAAAGGAGTTAACTTTTGCAAGTAGTAAAAACAAATAAAAATTTTTACTATAAAAGTCAACTTGCATATTCCTTTTAGTGTCATTAGCATTGTTCCAAATTTTGCAGCCCAAAGTGGTTGTCTTAATAATATAAGATGATAAGAAGTACAACTCTTGAATTTCATGGCCAGAAAGATAAATTAATCAACATAATGTTTACCTAAGACTGTCAATAAGACACAACGATAAAATGGGAGGCCACTGCTACCAAAATATAATCAACTACCCTTGCAATTCCTCTCAGTGGTATCAGGTGCTACCTCAAAATTTTCATTAGTCACCTTTTTCCAGTTAGCAAAACACCTCAAGCTCCTGCAAAACCCTCCATCTGAGATCTTTAAGTTGCTCTTTGATCTGAAATCTAGAACAAGCTCATCAAACTGCTTTTTACCAAAGTCTCCATCTGAAGTCCAAGCTTCCAAGATCATCCTTCAATATAAAATTCTTCATTCAATACTTCTCTGTATATCCTCCAATTTGGCCCCATTGTCTGTCTCTCACTTCTTTCCTAAATACCTCCACTGTGTATCGGAAATCATCACCCATCATCAGCAGTAAAGGGGAGTGGTTAAGCCTGGAACACTGGCAAGATTCAAATCCAGTCTTGTCACTTCCAATTGTGTGACCATGGGCAAGGTGCTTAACTTCTGAATTTCCTCATTCATAAAGTGAGACTAATAATTGTACCGAGATTATAGGATTATTATGAGGATCAAGTGACTTAATACGTGTTTGGGGCTTAGAACAGTTGCTTCTGGCACATAGTAAGTGCTTGATAAATATATAAAAATCAACTATGTTTATTAAAAACTCATCCATACCCTCAACCTAAAACCTTACCTGCTCATCCCCTGAAGACCTGCCTTTTACTGAAGTGCTCTCAGGTAAGGCTTTCTTCTCCACCACATATAAGTCAGTGCCTGGAGGTGAGTTCTCTTCATGCTCCCTGGTGCAGTTTCCAACCTATCTCTTCTCTTTCCCCCTTCAAAGACCCCAGCTTCTTTGAAGCACATGTCATCAACCTTACCACCTTTGAACAACCTTTACTGCTGTCCCTGACACACGGCTTCACTGATGTCATTTACAGTCCGTAACGTCCCCTTCACCACTAGTAGTCCTAATAAGTACTCTTGGCAACTTCAAATCCCCTGTACCCAATAACATAATCTCACAGTTCCTTGCCCTCCTTAAAATCATTCTCATTTCTGTTAAAAAAAAAATGCAATCAGCCAGGCGCGGTGGCTCACGCCTGTAATCCTAGCACTCTGGGAGGCTGAGGCGGGTGGATTGCTCAAGGTCAGGAGTTCGAAACCAGCCTGAGCAAGAGCGAGACCCCGTCTCTACTTAAAATAGAAAGAAATTAATTGGCCAACTAAAAATACATAGAAAAAATTAGCCGGGCATGGTGGCGCATGCCTGTAGTCCCAGCTACTCGGGAGGCTGAGGCAG
>CAUYRT010020997.1:0-34579 GCA_963574885.1 Lepilemur ruficaudatus
CCCACCTGCCCGACACCCGATGAATGTTACTAATATAGGTGCACTTACATGTTGGTAAGTTAATATCAATTTGATGGTGAGTACATGTGGTGCTTGTTCTTCCATTCTTGTGATACTTTGCTTAGTAGAATGGGCTCCAACTCTATCCAGGATAATACAAGAGGTGCTAGATCATCACTGTTTTTTGCGGCTGAGTAGAACTCCATAATATACATATAGCACATTTTATTAATTCACTCATGTATTGATGGGCACTTGGGTTGTTTCCACATCTTGGCAGTGGTGAACTGTGCTGCTGTAAACATTCTAGTGCAGATGTCTTTTTTATAGAATGTCTTTTTTTCCTTTTCATAGATTGTTTTTAAAATAGCTAGATCTTGATCCTTATGTAATAATGTTATGACTTTGTACCATTATTTGAGATGCTAGAGGTTGATGTTAAAGGTTTATTCGGTCTACACTCAGGTGATGTCATATCAATACATTTTATTTTTGAAGGTCAGCATTTTAGAAAGATCTAATTAACATCTTTAAGCAGGATGTGTTCTAAAACTTCTACTATATTTATAGAACTTACAGATGTTACATTATCCAGAATAGCAAATCTTACTAGAGTATTTATATTTGTTATCTTGGTAGGTTTTTTACATTTAAAAGGAATATTTATAATTAAAACTACATTTTGTGATTGCATCTTGGACTGTGTTTTAAAATTCTTTTCCTTATCTTTTCCTTCAATTTTGCTTAGGAAAATATGTTTAGATATTAAATTTGTTCAGCCATTGAATGACTTTATTGAGGGCACAATTAAACATAGGTGGTATATCTAATATTCATAGGCTATAAAAATGGTTAATAGGAAAATAACTTGAAATGATAACTAGACTCTAAGTAAACTGCTAAAAGAAATTAGGTAAATGTAAATGAGATAAATAAGACAGACAATTTAAGATTTCTTGCTTTGTAGGTTTTCACTAAGGCTTGGGTTACTGGGAGTTAAAATTTCCAGTTAATATATGTAATACTATATGTAAAGTGAGAAAAAAAATAAATATTTAAGATACGTTTTTATAGAAAAAAGTATAAAATGGGCATAAAATGCTGCTCTTTATTAAAAAAAAATTTTTGTTTAATTTGGAGGTTATTAAAGATTTTTATAAAACAGATAAAAAACCAGTAAGGAGAGATGTGAAGAAAGCTATAAAGATATATTTTGATAAATAAGGTTAAAGAGAATATAATTTTTTATGAAAAAGATCTTATAAAGTAAATTTTTAGTCCTAAAGTAAAATGATTATTAAAGAAAAATTTAGGAAACAGTAAGTTCAGTCATGTCACAGATAGTCTATGTAAGTTATAAAAATTTATAAAGGAATTTTGTATGTGATCAAGTTGGCTACAATTAAAAGGAAAAATTTTAGGTTAAAACAACATGGTTCTCTTAAAATATTAGTTTTTGCTTGATAAAATTACAAGACGTTTTAATTCTAACTCTATAATCCGCTTCTTTTGAAACCTCTTAGATTTATATCTCAGAAGTTCAACTTTTGTTGTGTATTATTGCATTTAGCTTTTCCTCCGCTTGAGAAGACCTGACATGATAACCCTCTCCTTCAACCTTTTTGTCAGCTCCTGTAACTATTTCTCCCTTCTTGTTCTAAGTCTGATGTTAAGGTCTGATGTTGAAATGTTTATCTTAAAGGTCTGAAAAACAATGTTTTCACTTAGTTTCTTGATATGTCTGAATCATACTATATGGTCAAAAAACTCTTCCTATGATGTTACTAAGATTCCTATGATGTTACTAAGAGTTGTGTATTCCCCTTCTCAAGTTATTAGTTCTCTAGTTTCTTATTCCCTTTATAATATTAATATAATGTTCACTCATGACCCTGGATATAATCTTCTTATGTCTGATAAATTCTGGCACCCTTTTCACAAGGTTTGACTTCCAAGTTGTCTAAATGTGTTTTCCATAAGAAAAAAACAATCACACTAAAAGAGGTTTTTTTCTTTACCCTTTTAGTAAGCAGCCTAAAAGAAACAAAGATTTTATGCCTTATCAAGATAATCCATGTATTGCCTTTATTAGGTTTTTGATTAAAAAGAACTAAATTTTTAAAAAGTTAAGGTTTTTATACCCATGTAACTTCCTATATTGCCTTTAAAGTCTTTTGACAACTATCACTCTTGGTTAAATAAATGACCATTATTATACAGTGATTTGTGCTTCTATTTTGAACAAATGTTTTAAACCTTTAATAGTTGACAAACTTTCCAAAAGGAAATTTCTAAATTCAGTCCTTTCAAGCTCAAACTAGCTTTTTAATAATAGAGCCAATAAAAGTCCAAGAGACATGTATTAGGCTTATCTGGTATGTTAAAATCATACAGGAAACATTGTCAAATATGAAATGGTGTTTAATTTTCTTTGGGTTATATTTTTATGAATGTGCTTTCAATATGTGTTCCAATATTATATGAGATTCCTAAAATTTTGATATATCTTGATATATGTTATCAATAGTAATTATAATTATTATATTAAATTGTTGTGTGCCACAGAAATAACCAAGTCTCCTTTGCATCTTTAACCATGGCTATTCTAAGAATTTTATCATCTGCAGACAATTATTATTTTGATTCCTCTCAAACAACATTTTGTAAACAGCTATGGTCCCTTGTTTGCTTCTTTAAGAAAAAGTCACAGAAAAGACTCAAACATTTTTACGACTTTTTATTTAAAACATTACTGATTCTTTTTGCTTTGTTTCTAGAGTCAAGACAAATATTAAGTAAATAGCAAAGTTTACCTAGTATCTCCGGAATTTAAAAACTATTCAATCTCGCTGGCCCTAACCTGTTCTCCATTGCCAATGCCCTGCTGCTAACCACTTTAGGACAAAAGGGAGGTTTTTGGTTAATGGCCAATGACCAGATAAGTAAATTAAAAATCAGGCTACTTCATTAGATATCCTAATGTAACCCTGAAGGTGGTGTCCACCTAAACTCCAGCCACCTTGCTGCCTATGGACACTTGTTCCCCACTCTATGATTACATTCAGATTATTGACGAAGTGTATTCTAGTCTCCTGGATTTGATTCATCAGCCCCTGTTGCACCCTGATGAAGAGCTCTTTATGGATGGAAGCAGCCTTATGGAATAGGAACAATGCAAAGCTGGGTATGCTGTATTACTGGCCAACAGATAATTTAGCCACAAACCCTACCCTCCTCCTGCCCAGGATATCTGCCCAGAAGAATAAGTTAATTGTACTAACTAGACTGATTCTAAGTGTGCCTTTATGGTGGTAATGCTCATAAAGCTATTTGGAAGAAACAAGGGTACCTCACCTCTGAAAACAAGAATATTAAATACAGACCACAAATTATTGAGTTATTAAAAGCCATTTTACTGCCCAGGGAGGTAGACATCATGTTCTGTTGGGGACATCAGAAAACTGTATATGGTAGGTAGGCTTACGGGCCAAAAGGCAATTGTCCAGCCTGGCAATTGTCCAGCCAGTTGGCCTTAATCTCCTCCCTCCAATTGGATAGCCAGGGAACCCCTATTTGTACAATAGTAGTATATCAGCAAATGATGTTTCCCCAAGGTCTAGGGAAATTAATAACATGTCAGTTTCCAGAGGGACAGGCAAACAGGAGCAGGTACTATTGGTGCACCCTCGGACTATATTTTTGTCTAGGGGGTCAATGGAAAAAAAGCCTTGGACCTATGAATGTCTAAACAGCTGGACAATGTTGGACACTTACTTGTCGGAAATCTTCCCTAAACCTGTTTTCATAAATGATGAGGGAATTTTGGATGTAAATTCAATCTGGGGGACACTGGTCCAATATTTCCTGGGAGGGTTCTCAGTGGGGGATGGAGACTTCCTTTGATATACTTTGCTACCTTCATGGGGAGAAGGTGGCAACTCAACCAGATGTACTAAAATATTTCAGTTACAGGCCCAACATTTTCATTCTTTCTCATAACCCAACTATGTCCCATTTCAGTAGGAAGCAACCAGATATATCAATGTCCTCATTCCCCAAGATTAAGGAATGAACTAAAAAGAAGAGGGAGTTGTAACTGGTTCCATGAACAAACTTCAATGACCCCTGTATGTTTTTTATAATCCTCTCCCTTAACTAACTCCTTGATCTTTTGAGTTGTTTATTTTCTGAGAGACAAAGAAGTTGAGATTCTGAAGTCCCCAGGGCAGACTTCCTGACACCAAGACTTATCATCCCTTTTGACATGCCCCAAGGCACATGGCCCCTCCTTAAAAAGCCCATGATCTCTGTTAATCAGGGTGACAGATTTGAGGTAGCTTTTCCCATTCTCTCAAACTGTCTTTTGTACTAAAAAAATTCCTTTCTTTCATGGCAATCCTGGTTATCTCAATAATTGGATCCTTGTGTGATGAGCAACTAGACCTAGGCCAACACCTCCTTGTGGTTTCAGTAACACCCAGTAAAAATTCAGTCAACAATTTTGACTAATTAGAAATGCTGCCTAAGCTTTTCCTGCCGTCTCTTTGGCATTAAGTGATGGAGAATGGATCAGTGGATTCACTAAGGAGCTAAAGATTTCAACAAAGACCAGAGGTACCTCTTTGCCTGAAAAATATCTACAGAAGAAGCAATGATGCTTATGCATGGGAGAAGATAAGATGGCAACACTGGGAAAAAGAAAACTAAAGTTGGTTGGTCGGCTTTCCCTCCTGCCTTGAGAGAAATCAAGATATGACTGAAGATTTGTGGAACAAGTCTCAATATACTGATGATTATTGAATCCAGATGAGTCTTCTTCAAGTTGTATCAACACAGATTGAAGTGGTGAGGTTTGAACCTAATGCTGCAATTTTCCAGTCCTCATGAGCAAGGGAAGAGAACTTAAGAGACTGGAAAGTTGCCAGTATCAGCTTTAACTGGCTGCAACTGGCTCAATGCAATATGTTCTGCTCATTATTAATCAAAATCCTTATAGCATAATTTTGTGCTGTAATACTTGTAGCAAGTTGACCATGTTTGATAAAACAAATTAGGTAAAATATTTATCCAGGACATTACGGTGGTCATACAAACAAAATTTAACTAAGAATCCCATACCTTGATATTTTCAGTACTTTGTAGCATACAAAAATATGGACAGAAGACACAGAAACAGCCCTTAAGAAACTAATACTTTGGTTGCAGCTGTGCAATACAAAATAATACTGTCATTGCCATACAATTGTTCTCCTTACAAGTTTTGCTCACTCAAGGCACACATGTTTTTGGGAAATATAATTAAGAAAAAAATTTTCTCCCAACAGAGAAAACCTCTACACAAAGTAAGGGAAGAAAAGCAATTTTATTACTGAATAAGCTTACACCAGAATGTGATGACATCATAGTCAATCTGCTAAAAGATTGCAAAAACAGAAGGAACTCTCACCCTCGTATATAACTGAGCAGATACAATCCATTAAATACTTGTTCTTAAGATAAACAACTAGTCCTAAAGTAAGAGAACTTGACAGCACCATTTGTCACTCATAGTTCATCCTAAATTCACTTGGTAGTCAGAGTGACCATCTGCATTAGGCAATTGGCTTTATCCAAAGGAAATATAGACTTCTCACAAGTTTATAACAAGAGGTAGTTTTGAAACTTCAAACAAGGCACCAGTTCAAGTTAGGCTCCTACGCAGATTACATTTCAAAGAGGTGGCTCCCAGGTCACCGAGAAAGACATTCCTGGGTTGTAAAGCTAACAAGAGAGTTATTTGACTTTTACAAAGATTTGCATACATTTCAAAGAGATGGAGAAAAAACTTGACAATTAAAAAATTTCTAAAATAATTACTCTAAGAAAAGGCCGGTTTGATAGTCTCTTCCCTTATTTTCAACAGGGAGAATTTTTAATTTGCATTTGCCTTCACAATGTATATACTGAGTACTGCTGCTGGAACAACCTAAGAGAGAGTCTGGTTGAGTCCTCGCAAAGGAAGGGAATGCCAAGTTTGCCATTAGGCTGATGTTGTTAGAATCCATCTGTGGTCCTGGTACTCTTAATTCCTCATGCTCTCACATTGGCATACTATATATATTTCAGCAAAAAAATTCATTGTTTTACCTCAGTTTATTCAATGTTTTAAAAAAATTGTGCAGGTGCAGCTCTTATACTCCAAGAACACTTTGGCCAGTCCTAATTTGTAGTTTCTAATCAACTAGGAAGATAACAAGAGGTGCTGTTGCAGATCTGACAAGCTTCATCTATTGCAGAGAAGCTTATATTTTGCAAGCCTAATGACAAATCTTTTTCTGCTGTATATAACTATCAATGCATATGACAGATAGCACCAATTTAATATTGAACATACTTGTCATTAATAAAACATAATTTTTACATTAATTATAATGAATTAAAAGATCATTGATAAGAACTTTCACCTGCAAGTATGCAGTGGATGGGGAGATGGGTATTTGGAACTGATCATATTCATAGATTAAAATACAAAGGGCACTGTAGGATATGAGGAGGTAGGATGATCTCATGCCTCAAGTACAGGTTTGAAGAAAAGAAGCCTGACATTTCAGTCCCAGCTTGACCACAGATTAGCTATGAGATCTTACCCAAGTCATTTACACAAAAACACCTCAAACCATACATATATATGTTCTGTGGGACTTAATTTATTTATTTGTCAAATGAAAAAAAGAAATAATGGGATCCTACCTATTTGATAAGGTTATTGAAAAGATAAAAAGCTCAAAGATATGAGAAAATTTTGAGAAAAATAAAAGTATTACACAACATAATTATTCACTATCATTATATAAGGAACCATTATGGAGAAATGCCAAATTCTATAGGATTAGCTAGGATTTGCCTGGGCTTTTGGTAAAAGGGGTGATTAGGGTAAGTATAATTCCTGGTATATACCAAGCACATTTATTGATAAGACTGAAATATTAAGGAGCAGCCCTATGGTAGAGGTGAATTTGGTTAAACCCAAAAGATGCTTTGCCTCCAAATAGATATAGAATAGAAAGAAAAAGAAGTTCCCAAAATGGCAAAATAGCAAGAGCCAAAGCATAATTTGTGTGATTTGTGGGGACAGAAACTTAGGAAGCAACCATTTCTAAATATCACCCAGGTCTCAGAAATACAAATGATCTTCTGGGCACAAGAAGCCCATGACAGGATATTAATTCACTTATCTGGGCACCTGCATTACAGCTACAAGCCTGAGTATCAAGAGGCCTAGTTTTTTAAATTCCAGTATCAAGAATAAAACAAAAGAGCAGAAGGCTAACACAGGTCTTCAGGCAATAAAATAGGGAATTAGGGACTCTATGCACTGTGTAAAATTCCTAAATCTAAGTTACTTTGCCATGTGTGCTTCTCTTGACTCCTTCCAAAGATTAGTAGTAAAGCATTCAAAAGAAAGGGCTTGTGTGACTAACTTTGGAGAAGCAAGAAAGAGCACCTGTGACAACCAACTGTCTACAGCCAGGCACGCAGAAGGGAAGCCCAGGACAGACAGTCTGCAGGGGGAGAGTCAAGATGATTGTCTAGGGCTTATGACAAAGATATAAAAGAGAAAAGCATAGAGAGCCAGCCCAGAAACTGAGAAATGGCCAGGGGAGCTTCAAAGAGGAGAGCCTTAATGATCACTATGCTGCTAGATGGTCAAAGTCAATCAATGAACTAATGGTGGAGGCTATGCATAAACATCATCCTTCTTTAATGATTCTTAGACCTACTTTGTATCTGGAGAGAAGCTAATGCATACACTTATTAAATCCATTGTGAATCAGGACCTAGTTCTCTATATTCATTATCTCTATTCTTTACAATAATCCTAAAAAGCTGTTAGCTGTTATTATCCCTAATTTACAGATAAGAAAAACTGAGGATCAAAAATTCAAAGCAACTAACACAGTATAAATGTATATTGTGTGCCTAAAACTTTTCTGCATGCTATATCCTCCCTCACAACTCATTTGTTGCTCACAATGAGCGTATGAAGGAGGTTCTATTATTAATATTATTCTCATTCTACATATAAGGAAACTGAGGCACAAAGTGGTTAAGTCAGAGCTAATATTCCAAACAATATCTGCCTGCATCCTTTTTTTCCCCATGTGATAATACCATTAAAAGAAAACCAGTTAATATTGTCATAAATAGAAGTTCCTAGTTCTAGGAACTAAACCATAATTGATAAGCTCCATCCATGAGAAAACTCGTAAACACCCTCTGCACTCTGTATCTCCACTCTTCTCTCCTGCAGTGCTGCTCCCAGCCTCCTAGCCACCCACTCACATTCCCACTCACACAAAAACCTTGTGCACCAGGACTGAGCCCTGATCCCCTCTTGCAATATGTCATTATCACGGTTGTCATGGAAGCTGATAAATTTTCATGAATCTTAATGAAATTTCTGCTCTTATCCTCATTGTACAATCTCTAGTTTTTGACAAACACAGTAAAAATAAACCAAAAATGGTCCATAATGAATCTGTTCAAATGACAAGGATTATAATGGAAATAGACAGTGGCACAAAATTAATTTGTTTCTGTAACAGAGACAATGACAGAAACAGAAGTGGATATAGGGCTATGTGGTTCTCACAGAAAAAGCTACAGTCATTTCCCCCTACTCCACCACCACCCAATCCATGGGGCATATATTCCAAGACCCCCAGTGGGTGCCTGAAATTGCCAGTAATACCAAACTCCATATATGCTGTCTTTTCCCCACACAGGTATTCCTCATTTTATTGCACTTCACATATATTGAGAATTTTAAAAATTGAAGGTTTGTGGCAACCCTACATTAAGCAAGTCTGTTGGTGCCATTTTTCCAACAGCATGTGTTCACTTTTGGTCCCTGTGTCACATTTTGGTAATTCTTACAATATTTCAAAGTTTTTAATTATTATTATATCCATTACAGTGATTTGTGATCAGTGGTTTTTCACAGTACTATTTTAATTGTTTTGGGGTACCACTAATCATGCCCCTACAAGACAGTGAACTTAATTGGTAAATATTGTGGGTATTCTGATGGCTGTTCTCCCATCTCTCTCCGTTTCCTTGGGCCCCCCATTACCTGAGACACAACAATATTGAAATTAGGCCAATTAATAACCCCACAATGATCTCTAAGTGTTAATGTGAAAGGAAGAGTCACACATCTCTCACTTTTAATGATAAGTTAGAAATGATTAAGCTTAGTGAGGAAGGCATATTGAAAGCCAAGATAAGGTGAAAGCCAGGCCTCCTGAGCCAAACAGCCAAGCTGTGAATACAAAGGAAAAGTTCTTGAAGGAAACTAAAAGTGTTAGTACACTGACCACATGAGTGATAAGAAAGTGAAACAGCCTTATTGCTGATATGGAGAAAGTATTTGTGGTCTGGATAGCAGATCAAACCAGCCATAATATTCCTTTAAGCGAAAGCCTAATCCAGAGGAAGGCCCTAACTCTCTTCAATCCTGTAAAGGATAAAAGAGGTAAGAAAGCTGCAGAAAGAAAGGTTGGAGGCTAGCAGCAGTAGGTTCATGAGGTTTAAAGAAAGAAGCCATTCCTATCACAGAAAAGTGCAAGGTGAAGGAGAAAATGCTGACAGAGAAGCTGCAATAAGTTATCCAGATACAGTTGTAATAATTGATGAAGGTGGCTACACTAAACAATAGATTTTCAATGTAGATGAAACCTTCTATTGGAAGAATATGCCACCTAGGACTTTTATAGCTAGAGAAGAGAAGTCAATGCCTAGATTCAAAGCTTCAAAGGACAGACTGATTCTCTTGTTAGGCGCTAATGCAGCTGATAATTTTAAGTTGAGGCCAATGCTCATTTACCATTCTGAAAATTCTAGGGCCCTTAAGAATTATGCTAAATCTACTCTGCCCATGGTCTATAAATGGAATAACAAAGCCTGGGTGATAGCACATTTGTTTACATCATAGTTTTAAGCCCATTATTGAGTCCTACTGCTCAGGAAAAGAAAAGATTACTTTCAAAATATTACTGCTCATTGACAATGCACCTAGTCACCCAAGAGCTCTGATGGAAATGTACAAGGAGATTAGTGTTGTTTTCATGCCTGTTAACACAGCATCTATTCTGTACCCATATTTTGAGGGGTAATTTCAATTTTCAAGTCTTATTATTTAAGAAATACATTTTGAAAGGCTATAATTGTCCTAGATAGTGATTCATCTGATGGATCTGGTTAAAGTAAATTGGAAACCTTCTGGAAAGGATTCAGCATTCAAAATGCCATTAAAAACATTCATAATTCATGAGAGGAGGTCAAAATGTCAACATTAACAGGAGTTTAGAAGAAGTTGATTGCAATCCTCATGGATGATTTTGGGGGATTCAAGACATCAGTGAAGGAAGTCACTTCATATGTGGTGGAAATAGCAAGAGAACTATTAATGTAATTAGAAGTGGAGCCTGAAGATGTGACTGAATTGCTGCAATCTCATGATAAAACTTTAACAGATGAGGAGATGCTTCTTATGAATGAACAAAGAAAGTGGTTTTTTGAGATAGAATCTACTCCTGGTGAGGATGCTATGGACATTGTTGAAATAACAACAAAGGATATAGAATCTTACACAAACTTAGTTGATAAAGCAGTGCCAGGATTTGAGACAACTGACTCCAGTTTTGAAAGAAATTATACCGTGGGTAAAATGCTATCAAATTGCACCATATGCTATGGAGAAATCTTCTGTGAAAGGAAGAGTCATTCAATGTAGCAAACTTTACTGTTGTCTTATTTTAAAAACATTGCTACAGCCATCTCAACCTTAAGCAACCACCGTACTATTCAGCTGGTAGCCATTAACATCAAGGCAAGACTCTCCACCAGCAAAAAGATTACAACTCACTAAAGCCTCAGATGATAGCGTTTTTTGGCAATATAGTGACTTTAATAAAAATATATGCTTTTTTAGACATAAGGCTATTGCATACTTAATACACTACAGTACAGTAAAAACATAACTCTTATATGGACTGGGAAATCAAGAAATTTGTTACTTGCTTTACTGTGATATTTGCTTTATTGCATTGGTCTGAACTGAACCCACAATATCTCTGAGGTTTGCCTGTACATGCATACCTATGATAAAGTTTAATTTATAAATTAGCCACAGTAAGAGATTAACAATAACTAGTAATAAACTAGAACAATTATAAAAATGCACTCTAATAAAGCTTATGTGGATGTGATATTTTTCTCTCTCTCACAATATCTTATTGTACAGCACTGTTCACCTTTCTTCTTGTGAAGATGTGAGATAACAAAATGCCTGCATGATGAGATGAAGTGAAATGAGGGATGGAAGCACTGTGACATAGTATTAGGCAGCTACCGACCTTCTGACAATCCAGCAGAAGGAGGATAACCTGCTCCGGGTGATCCTTGATCATCGAGCCCTGACAATGTCAATAGCTGGATGTCAGGAGCAGATGATGTGGATGACTAATGGGTGGGTAGCCCATACAGCATGAGAAAGCTGAACAAAGGGATGAATCACACCCTGGGTGCTACAAAGTGGGCCTGGATGAGATTTCATCACGCTACTCAGAACAGCATGCAATTTAAAACTCATCAATTGTTTATTTCTAAAATTTTCCATTTAATATTTTCTGACTGCAGTTGACTACGGGTAACTGAAACCACAGAAAGAAAAAAAATGTCCGATAAGGAGAGAACTACTGGTTAGCATACACAAGTGTTTTGGAAAAGACACATCTACCCTTAAAGTAACACAATCTCCTTCCCTTACCCAGAAATAGGTAGATTTGCCAACAGAGTTCTCTGTGAAAGATGGCAAGTATAAGAGCAAGGTTTTGATATATTTGCCCTGGATAGAATGAAAGAAGTCGGACTGTTACTTGACTCATCCTCCTAAGAGAGTTGTTCTGAGTGTTCATTTGCTGGCACAGGTTCATGGCAACCAGGTCTCCTCTCTCTAAGAATAAGAACACATCACTACTTCAAATAAAGATTATATTCCTCGTCACTTGCTCACTCTAGGACTATTAGAGCAATCGCTTTGTCCCAAATGGGACAGTATTTTAATAATTATTTGATTAATTTCATATAAGGTTGATAGGCATTGTTCCAAAAGAAAAGAAGAATGCAAATTTTAATTTTTCAAATGTTGATAGACACAAAGGATAGTCTTGCTTCTCATTTGATTAAACTTCCAAACAGATATTTTAAGGATTCTGACCAGGAACTACTGCATCTTTGCATTCTGCTCTCAGCCGTTATATTTTCACAGCTGCCCCCACCCCCCAACCCCCGGCCTATGCTTTGATTTAGGCTGAAGATTTCTAGTGCTCTGTTTTCTTCTCATTTAACATTTGCTTTTCTAACCACATTGTCTTCTTCAGCAGCTAGCTATTTGCTGAGCTGTTGAAACTACTTTGTCTTAAATTAACCCCAACCCTCTGAGAAAAGATAGCTTATTCTTCAAATAGAAAGCTACCTTGAAGAGTAATGCAGTGGTAATGCTAGCAGGTGACCTGGAAAAACAGCAATAAGATAGAATAGGATGACCGATTTGGATAAAATAAGAGAAGCAACACCTGAGCCTTTTACCTGATCATTGGACCCCCTCGGGGCTGTTTACTCTGTTTTGTCATTTTCCTTGTTCCCTTCTAGAACACCCTGACTTCTTTCTAAAGTTAACAATAACCTTACAATATTAGCATTTTACACATTAAAACACCGAGGCTTAGAAAAGTGGCTTTCCCAAGGTTGTACAGTTAGTAGGGGGAATAATCTAGGGTTTGAACTTAGGTATAGATGAGCCCAAAGATGCAGGCCTATTTTATGCTACCACACTGCCTCTCAAATTAAAATAAAAAATCTAATATTTCTTCAAACAGTGGAAGACAGTCAACTCACTGATCAAGACTTTCTGTGGTAAAGTAACTTATTTCTGCCCAGCTACTAAACCCACAAGATTGAAAGCTCCAGCTAAATCGATCAATCTGGACTATCTCGTTCCTTCTCCGCTAGTGCATTATCTTTTGGATATAGATATAGATACAGAAACAGATGTAGGTATAGATGGAACCATGCAATATATAAGAGGTATCAAATTTCAGCTCTTTTTTTTTAACAAAATTTAGTAATTTATCTTTGATATAATGAATAAGAGCAGGAATGACTTAATATTTGTCAATAGCTCGGAAAAGAATTATAGCAGGGAAAATACATGCCCCTTTTTACAAAGAGGTAGAGAATGGGCACCAATCTCCTGTCCCTCTGAACCTAGGCAATTAATGTTTTATGGACTTTTACCCGAATGATTCTAAGCAAAGCAGTTACTGCTTTGCTGTACATATACAAGAATCCCCATAAGTGTAGAATTACTTTGCAAAGTCAGTCCTTTGACCTCAGTGCTATTGTCAGTCACCCACAAATTCTGTCTTCAGTATCTCTCCTTTTGACTCTCCACATCACAATGCCTTGAAATTGTTTTAATGTTCAGCTGTCATTGTGACTTTTGAAACCAACTTATTTCCTTTGTATAAATGAAGGTCAAACACATCTGAAATAGACAACACTATAATAGAGTGTGGCTTCAAACTGCATGCATTGTGTGATGAGGCTTCTAGCAGCTTTGATTTTTATCTGGGATCTAACAGTATGGAATGGAAAGTTTTCGAATTATGAATGAAGCAACCCCTTATTTCGACTTAATCTCTATTTTAAAAAAAACCTAAGTTCACAAATTAGTGTATATACAATAATCACACTGAGATAGGGAACCAGCAGGCACTGCTTAACAGAGTCAAAAGCTCCTAACCACCCTGATCAAAGACAGGATATGGTAACGGAACAAGTTAAGACTGCTCAAAACCAAGATGGCAAGAAAATTAGCCACTGCTTAACCTTGCAGCTCATTATACCCTAGTTATAATATGTTAGCATGCTAAAAGAAACTCCCACCAACACCATGAGAGTTCGAAGAAGGACCTCATTAAAAAAACACGAGGAGGGTTTCCAGTTCTAGGAAAACACAACCCCTTACCAAGAAATAACATGAATATTCCTCCCCTGCTTGACTTATGACTAAGCCATTGCTTAAATTAAAAAATCAAAAAACCCAAAGAGGCTATATATATACTCTTGGTATAGCAGGGAGAACTAGTCTCTACTCTGTCTGTGGAGTAGATTTTCTGTATTTCCTAAATAAAACTTGCTTTTGGTTTATACTGTCAGTTGGTTCTTAAATTCTTTCTTGCAGAAAGCCAAGGACCCACTTGGACTTGAGTGATTCCCAGCACTGGGAATTACTTTCCTGTGCCAAAACCACAAATTCTCAAGCTGCTTCTCACGGAATGGCATGTCAGAGTGGGACACAAAGGGTACTCACAGAGTAGTGTCGTGTGTTTAGCAATAAGATGAAAAACTTCGTGGTAGTCCTCAGGCTTCAGGTTTCTTTTCACTGGTCAAAAGCCAAGATGGCCTATAATGATTTTTTTCTTTTTTAATTGTCTTTTTCTCTTCTTCTCTCTACTCACCTCTTACCCTTACAATCCGAGACCTACCAAACTAGCTATAGCAAGAAGGCTCACTGAACTGGAGGAAGGCTGTACCTGTTGAGGTCTGATATCACATAGGATGGAAACAAAAAGCAAGTAGGGCCAGTTAATAATGATTTGATATCTTTAAAATCCAAACTTTGAACAATTACACAAAGATTGAGAGCCCTCTGCAACCAGTTAATTACCCTATTAAAAAGAAAAGGATCAGTCCCTCTTCTTAGTTCTCACATTCCATGATCTTGTGACATCTACCACCAGACAGAATTCTACCCTGGTACTTCAGAGAAATATACCCTTGCTTTATGCAGGAAAGACAGACTTTGACCTGGAGCATGGGAATAAAAAGATTTTCTTCAACCTGATTATTTCACTCACTCATTCCCACCTGAAATCTGGGGCCTGTAAAACAAGAGCAATTTTTGGCCAGTATCAGCCTTATAATGAAGCTCACCAAAGCTAAAAAGTAATCAATTGGGTTCCTGGGTGTGTAATCGCTCAAAGGTGATTTGGAGCCCAAGATATTGATAACGGTTGCAATCAAACTTTCATTTCAGATGAAGTTTCAGCATACATCCAAGGCTAATGTCAAAAAATAAAATTACTCTATTAAGAAAAGGTCAAAGCAGAGAACCTGGGGCTAAAATATATATGTTGTACAGCTGAGGATGAGGGTGGAGAGAGAAAAGAGAAACATGAAATGTACAAATAGAGTAAAGGAATAAGCCTTTCCTCCGTGTGGAGACTGGGATCTTGTTTTCTGGAATAGCTGTAGATGCATGAGATTCTAAAGCTCAACAAGATCTCTATTCTTTGTATCTGAATAATGTTATTAATAAGGGGTAATATTTGCTGACTCCTTGCCAAGTGGCAAGCACAGTCTTGAGTGCCTTATTCTATTATCACAATCACCCTATGAGCTCAGCACACTTTTTCTACCTCAATTTTATGAGGAAAAAAATGAAACTCCGACCAATTAAGGAAAAAACTCTAGGTCGTGCAGTTAAAAAGTGATAAAACCAGGATTCAAACCCAGGTCTGTCCAATGTGTAAGCCCATGCACATAACCCCTCCACTATGGTTCTCTTTGGAATCTAATCTGGGTAACAAAGATGTCCTGCAGGATGTCAGTGTCTCCATTCCTGATACCAAGCCCCCTAAAATCAGGTAAACTCTCATACTGATCACCACATCCCCATAAACTCTGCATCTTTCTGCCTCTGATCTTCCACCAGAGAGAGGTACTATAGCTTCTCAAAAAGGCTGGAAAGAGGATTCATGTTTTACAGTCTCTCATTAGTTTCCTACTTAGTTTTGTAAAGCAGATAATGATGAAATATATAACCACCCAGAACTTATCTATTAATAAGGATTAAAAATGACATAAATGCTATGCCAATTAAATGCAGATGCAGAAAATAAAAATATCAATTCAGCATAAAAGTAGTACAATGTAAGACAGAAAAAAAAATGCAACTTGGGTTGAGCTCTTACCTCTGCTATGCAGAGCTGGATAACTTGGGGAAATCACCTAAATACTTTAAAACTCAGTCTTCTTATCTCAGTAGAGGGCAATACTATTAGCCTGTGTACATTAGGATAGTCAAATTAGATTAAGTGCTCCTGCCTCTAAGGTATCGTGAATACCAATGAATAAGACTGCTGTTCTTAAGGTTGGTTATGCATTGATAATAAGCCCTGAAAATAGGTTGCCTCAGTACAAATCTCAGCTTTGTTACGTTATTGCTCTTGGACAGTGGACAAGTTTGTTAGCCTACCTATATCTTGGTTTCTGAACTATAAATAGGTACAATAGTAACAACACCACATAGGATTGTCAAGAAGGTTAAATACAGTAATATTAATAGAATGACTAGCACTAAATAATAATAATAACTTATTGAGTGCATACCCTGTGTAAGGTATTATACTTGCTTTTTTAAGCATAATCTTTATATTTGAAGTATAATCTTTAAGTTTAATCTTTATGTTATATAGACATATAATAAATATTTTTATTATTTTTTACCTTGTCCTTGTTTACTCTCATGGAATAAATCATTAAAAAACTCACTGAAGCAAATTTAAGTTAAAAAAACAAATTATTGTAAGGCTACAGAGGCATCTTCTAGAAGGGAAAAAACTACATCTGAGATACACAAAAACCACTATGTGAAAAGCCATCAGATCCTAAAATTTCTTTCTTTCTCTCTTCTCTCCTCCACTCCTTTCTGGCCCTATGGCTTCTCCTCTCCTCCTCTTTGGTGTGTGTCTACTTCATCCACCTCTTTCTCTGTAGCCCCATTGTTCTTAGCTTGATCACTGGCACAGATGAAGATAAAATATTATCTCAGTCCAAAGGGTCTATATACTCTATTAGTTCACCTCCCACATCTCCCTCTCATATTCTAAGAGAGTAAGATTGTTTCATTGGC
The DNA here is from genome assembly GCA_963574885.1 of Lepilemur ruficaudatus. Lineage (NCBI taxonomy): Eukaryota > Metazoa > Chordata > Mammalia > Primates > Lepilemuridae > Lepilemur > Lepilemur ruficaudatus. Next base: position 17,021 of record CAUYRT010020997.1, read on the forward strand.
TCCTCTTTGAACAGGGATCTTCATCTGGTTTAATCGACTCTGATAAGAAGGGTGATATCACAGGGGAAATGGGACTGCATTCCAGGGCAGTGGAGGCTCAGATGGCAGCAAAGGTGACTCAGGCTCAGACGGTTAGAGATAAGTTAAGGGAGGCACAAGATCCAATCTGAGCCCAGTCAGTGCTAACTTCTGTGCTCTGGTGGGAACCTCCAAGGCATGCTCTCCAAGGAACTGGCACCTAAAAGGGCATCTTAATTCTAGGGCTTCTGGCTACCTTGTAGATCCTAAAAATAAAATAAACAGTGAAAGAAAGATGGAAGGAAAATATATTCTGATATTAGCTGAGCCCTAAACCAAACCAAGACAGATGCCAGAACTACCCTAAATTTTTCAATGTTGTGAACCTATAAATACTGATAGCAGTTTAAATTGTATATTCTCTAAGCCCAGAGAGTCCAAATGGATAGAACTGAATTCAGTCAAAAGAGTGGTTACTCTTCATTTGTGCAAAATTAATTAGAAGAAAGCATGATCCAATGATGGTTTTCCTTTCAGCCAGTTTTGAAATATAGACCTTATCACTGACCTTCCCCAACTGGAGAAAACTCTGGAGCAAATGCATGTGATAAACGAAGACAGATTCTATGTCTGTGTCTGGTCTGAGGCCCACAGAAGATTGTAAGAAAATTATAAAATTATAACATACAGAGTTGAAAAGGACATGTAAGTAGTAGTTTATAAGGGCCTGATGTCTTAGTGAGAATTTTGCAAGTTAAACCTACTATGGAGGCACTCATGGGTTGAAGCCAAGAATATTAGCCAACATATTAGGTTTTTTAGGTAAAACAACAGACTGAACTCAGGCAACAGGCTCTCCTGAAATCCATCAAAACAACAGTAAAAGGATATTTAAGAGACATAAATCTGCAAGGATCAATAAAATGGAAGAAGAGACAACAGCAATACAATTTCATAATTTTAAAAGCTGGAAAGCTGAGAGATGAGAAGAAACTGATTTAGCACACAGTACATATTTAGCAAGCAGTAGGAAAAGACAAAAGCAAGTTATTTTATACTTCCGGATTAGCAGCACTGTCTTTGGAAATGGGAGTGAAAATGGGTTTAAAAAAAAAAAAGGGAAGATTTTGTTGAAAGTATGTTTTAATACCAGTTACATCCCAAGATTTTCTCTCATATCTCAACATAAAGTAAGGTTTATTCCCTGAAAACACTAAATCATGGGGTGTCTGGGCTCAGAGTCCTTGGACATGGCAAAGTCAGGACTACTATGGTGAAATGGGGCATGAGAGAGTAAAAGCGTCCATACTGAATTTTGAGATCTGAGCCTTATTCCTGATTCTGTCTCTTCTATAATTCTGGAAGCCAGCCATATCCCCACTAGGCAGAAAACTTGCAAACACTTTTCTGAGGAATCTGCCCAGCCCAAAAGAAAAGAACTAAAAATATGGACATAGGAAGTTCCCCAAGGAAATACCTCAATCAGACAGCCCTATATTAAAACCAGGAGTTGGCAAGCCTCATTTATACATACAGAGCTTTCTAATCAGCTTCTGAATGTCCCACTCTTAAATATGAGCAGATAGCTGATGATCACCAGCCATTAACGGCATGCCTCTAAAATAACTGACACAGACCAAACAGACAGGAAAGAGGGGGAAAAAAAAGAAAAAAAAAAACACTTGAAGGAAGACTATGTAATTGCACAGGGGGAGAGGGGTGCAAACTACTAAACACAAATCTAACATTTAAATCATAAGTTTATAAGAGCAGATACTGCATTGATAAATCAAGAAACTAGTGGTATAAAACACAAGAACGTTTAAAGAATAAAAAGAAACTTTGGAAATAAAAATACGGTAGCAGAAATGAAAATGACTCAATTAAATAATTGGAAAATAAAAAAGGGAAGCAAAAAGACAATGAAGTGGAAAATAGGAGGAAAAAGGTTTAAAAAACTAGAGGGCCTATCCAGTAAATTCAATTTCAGAGTAACAGATGTTCCACAAAGAATGAAAACAAAAGAGAAAAATAGAAAGATATAGATATATTTTTTGTATATATATATATATATATATAAACACACACACATATGTATATATATAGAGAGAGAGACAGACAAACAGAGATAGAGAGGAATCATCAAATAAATTAAGAAAATTTTCCAGAACTGTAGGAACTAAGTTTGCAGAGTAAATGGGCTCTATTGTGACCAACACAGTAAACGAAAATAGACCCATTCCAAGATGTATCATCATCAAGTTTTAGAACATTGAGAATAAAGAAAACATCTCAAAATCTTTCAGAGAGAAAACAGAAGCTTTCCTACAAAGAGTCTAGAATTAGAATAGCATTGCACTTCTCAAGAGCAACACTGGAAGCTAAAAGAAAGAATGGAATAATGCATCAAACTCTAAGGAAAAAAATAATTGCCAATTTAGAATTGGATATTTAGCCATAATATCAATTAAGTATGAATATTATGAAGACATTTCTGGATCTGCAAGGTCTCAAAAATTTTCTTTCTGTGCTCCCTTCCTTAGGAAATTACTGGAAGCCACACTTCACCAAATGAAAAAGTAAACCAAGAAAAAGGTACATCTGGAATTAATGAAAGAGAGGGCAAAGGAATAATAGATTAGGGGTTAAAGAAAATCCCCAGCTAGGGAACAGATTGGTCTGAAGATTCTAGGAAAAATCTTTCAAGAAATAAGGCTAAAACTAATTCTCCATGTATTTGAATACATTCAGAGGAAATTCATTCAATGGGTGAAGTGTGTGGGATGAGTTAACTATACAGTCACAGAAAATGATTGAATGAAACAACATAACCAAAAACCACAATTAGTAACTCCAAGGAATCAAAATGTGAGTTAGGAAAGGAAAATAAATCATGTATACTATATGGCTCTGCTGTGAATATCATTTCCATATCCATAGCAGTGTAAATACTAAACAGTGACAATAAGCACCATTCTGATAACGCCTATTGGGAGGATACAGAGATAAGAAATGTGTGTATACTTGTGGGATGGCAGCAGTCAAAGAGAGTTAAATCTTCATGATCCATTGTGGTTAATCCATAGAGGATACCTAAAAGTGAAATATCAAGAAATTATAATAAAAATATGTTATTTGAAGATGTGGAGGTATTAAAAGGATCAGCACAAACAGTGGAAATTGGTTGCCTTTACAGAATAGGAAATGCAAAAAGGGTCTAAGGCAGTGGTTCCTAAACTTGTTGGCACCAGGGATAGGTTTCATGGAAGACAATTATGCCATAAACAGTAGGGGTAGGGGGTGGGGAGTGGGCAGAGCTCAGGCAGTGATGAGAGCAATGGGGAGTAGCTATACTGGCTGTAAATACAGATAAAGCTTCTTCTCTTGTTCTCCCCAACTCACCTCCTGCTGTGTGGCTCAGTTCCTAAATTTCCCAATTTTTCCACAGGGGTGGAGGGGGTCGGGGGCATAGGTGGAGCTCAGGCAGTGATGAGCAGCAGTTCTTAAACAGGTCACAGACCAGTACCTGGCTGCAGCCGGGGGTTGGGGACTATTCTTGTTTTTAGAACAGTAGACTATTTGCCTCCATACACCATATGCATGTACAATTTTGACTTAAAAAAAAAAAAGGCAGCAAACAAATATAACAACCAAGGGAGACAAAAGAAATCAGACTTGGACCAAGAAGGGCACTTGTCTGGCCATGTACCAAAACAAGAAAGCATGAATCTACAAGAGTGTTGGTTCAAATGACAACATCAAGGTAACACCCAGGCAGACCACTAGTCAAGACACTAGTCAAGATATCACAGTACAGACGGAGATAGTTAAGACTTGTATTTATTCAATAAAAATTTACTGAGCCCCCAGGATGTCTCCTTCTCCCTCCTCCACTTCTTCCTCCTCATCCCCATCATGGCAAAAAAATGATTAAGCAACTACTCTGTACCAGATACTGATCAAGAGCTTTACACAAATAATACCATTTAATCCTCACACGACCTCATAATTAGAAGAATTTTATACCTCCTTTTCACAGATGAGGAAACTGAGACACAGAGAAGTTAACCTGCCCAGTGTCACCCATCTAGTAGGTAAAAAGCCAGCTTTCAATATCAAGCAACCAAGGAGTCTCATTCCAGAGCCTGGGCTCTTTAACACTGGTTCTACCATTGAGGACAAAGAGGATATTCAATAAATCATTACTGAACGGAAATCAGATGAGTACATATTATGAGCAGACACTGGGAATACAAAGATGAAAAAGAAGTTCAGTCCCTGAAATCAGGGAGGTTGCAGTCTAATAGCTTAAAAGCAGAATTCTGAGGCCAAGTCTGTTGGAAGTGAAATTGGCCTGACAGATTGTTTTTAATTGCTACAGCAGATTTCCCTCTTAGCCATGCTACGTCTGTTTGTAGTCATAGCATTCACAGCTTGTCCCCTGCCAGAGAGGTCATTTAGTCTCCCATCTTGCAAATAGAAAAATTGAGGCCTGCGTGGATTTTATAACTTACCCAAGGTCAAGCAAAGGCAAAACTAAGACCAGTATTAGGTCCCGAGACCCCCACTCAGGTGCTTATTTTTTTTGCTAAGAACCAACATAAGTAATGACTACCAGCAATTCACTTTTGCCCAGTACCCACAGAGCTAGTGACACTATTATTAGCCACTAACCATGGAGACTTACTGTAAAAGAGCAGGAGAAATGGATTTGAGCAGGTGACATTCCAAGGACATTTTAAAATAAATGATGAAAACCTTTAAAGTAATGGAGGCCATATTTATTCTGCTGCTCTAAATTGATTGCTGGGATTTATAAATATATATTGAATTTCCACCCATCTCTACCAAGAACCATAATGCAAACTTTAATCAGCATTTTCTCTAACGTCTGAAAGGCAATTATAAGCCAATATTAACATTCATCTTACACGGCTTCCTTAAAAGGCTCAATTGTTTAGCAGGGTTGTTAAATCATTAAGCAAGCACACTGTGAGATATCATAAACAGAGCTTGTCTGAATTCACTATTTGCTTATCTAAAACATGTTCCCAGAGTTGGATTAAAGAAATTACCTAATTATCATACAAGAGCCAGACAGAATTCTCTGATTGATCTGTCACCTTGGTAGGAAGATGATCTCACTGCCCTAGTCGAGTCAGGCATCTAATACCTCAAATGAAACCAAGTTATCTTTATCAAATATAACTTTTATTTAAATCTATAAGACACTTTCACCAATGTAATAAGAGCAGCAACAATATAAGTGGAGAGAGTCAAAGAAATAACCTTTTATACAATCAATAGTTGGTAGTTAAATGATAGAGCTCTATAAATAAATTCTGGAGGGCATCTACATTGTAGCCTAGGCTGAACTTTGAGAAGGAATTTCATGTTGCTTTCTCTTTGCCAATTATTATAAATGGTTGAGTTTTTATTTCAGTATTCTGTTGACTTTCCAAATAGGAGGCTATATTTAAAAGCGAGGTTCCTGATTCTTCCCAGGCATCCAAGCTAAAAATTATTGAAGTCATTTTTTATTTTTAATCCATCCCTCTATCCCTTTGACATTCCTGACTGATTCCATCTTTCAAATCCTTTCCTCTTTATTATGTATTACCATTTCCTTAGTCCAGGCCTTCATCACTTCTCATTTAGTATAACTTGATCATTTCCTAATTGGTCTTCCTCTAACCTTGTCTTACCTGGCTAATTCATATTTTATATTGCAGCTACAAGTAAGATTCCAGTGTTTCCCTGAAGTCCGAATTCTTTAAGCATTTATCCAAAGCTATCACCCATTCACCTTGCTGCCATCAAACTTACTTCCCACCAAGTTTCCTTCATGCAATAGAATGCAAATTATGTTGTAAAGATTTGGGGCTATTTCCTATAGCATCTCCAATGGCTAACACAATGTCTTGGTACTTAGTAGATGGTCAGTAAATATTTGTAGAATACAGAAATGAATGTAACCTACTCTCCCGTTACACCAAAGAAACGATTGCACAGTTACACTCAGGTTTGAAACATCTGGACTTCACTTATACTCAACAGTATCAATTGCACTGACCAAAAAATAGTGAATTCAGACTAGCTCTGTTCATGATATCTCACAGTGTGCTTGCTTAATGATTTAACAGCCATGCTAAACAATTGAGCTTTTTTAAAGAAGCCATGTAAGATAAATGTTAATATTGGCTTATAATTACCTTTCAAATGTTATGGAAAATGCTGATTAAAGTTTGCATTATGGTTCCTGGTACAGGTGGGTGGAAATGAAATATATATTCATAAATGTTTTAATATCATCAACCACATTCTAGCAATCAATTTAGAGCAGCAGAATAAATATGGCCTCCATTACTTCAAAGGTTTTCATCGTTTATTTAAAAACGTTCTTGGAATGTCACCTGCTCAAATCCATTTATCCCACAATCTTTCAAAATTCTGTTCAAACTATGCGTTCTATGTTCTATGTTCTAAGTATTGCTCATACTGCCAGTCAAAATTAGTCTCCCATTTGTTTATACAAAATTAGTCTTCCATTTGTTTGCTTACTTCTTTAATACTATACTTTTTATTTTAGTAAAATACACAAAACATAAAATTTACCATTGTAACCATTTTTAAGTGCATAGTTCATTAGCATTAAATAAATTCACAGTGTTTTGCAACCATCACCTCCAGAACTTTTTCACCAACTCAAACTGAAATTCTGTGCCCATTAAACAATAACAACTTCCTGTTTCTCCCTCCCCCATCCCCTGCCAACCACCATTCTGCTTTCTGTCTCTCTGAATTTTACTATGCTAGGTACTTCATATAAGTTGAATCATACAATATTTGTCCTTTGTGTCTGGCTTATTTCACTTAGCATAATGTTGTAAGGTTCATCCATGTCACAGACATGTCAGAATTTCATTCCTTTTTAAAGCTAATATTCTATTGTGTGTATATACCACATTTTATTTATCTGTTCATCTCCTAGTGGATATTGAGGTGGTTTCCACCTTTGGTCACTGTAAATAATGCTGCTATGGACATGAATACACAAATATCTACTTGAGTCCCTACTTTCTTTCATTTGTGCATATACCGAGAAGTAAAATGCTATATCACATAGTAATTTTATATTTAATATTTTGAAGAACTGCCATACTCTTCCACAGAAACTGCACTACTTTAAATTTCCATCAACAATACACAAATGTTCCAAATTTTCAATATCCTATTACCACTTGTTTTTTCCTGTGTTTCGTTTGTTTGTTGATAGTAGCCACCCTAATGAGTGTAAAGTAGACCTTTTTATTTTCATTTCTTTAAAGATTAGTGACATCTAGCATCTTTTCATGTGCTTATTTGCCATCTGTATACGTTCTTGGGAGAAAAGGAAACGTCTATGCAAGTCCTTTGTCCATTTTAAAATCTGACTGTTTGCTTTCTGTTCTTGAGTTGTAAGTGTTCTTTATATATTCTGTATCTTAACCCCTTAGCAGATACATAATTTTCAAATATTTTCTCCCATTTTGTTTATCTTTCACTCCATTGATGATGTCTTTTGATGCACACATTTTTTAATTTTGATGAAGTCTAATTTATCTAGTTTTTATTTTGTTGCCTGAGTTTTGAGTTGTTATATCCAAGAAATCTTTGCCAAATCCAATGTAATAAAGATTTCCCCCTATTTTTCTTCTAAGAGTTGTATACTAGCTATAGCTCTTTAGGTCTCTGATCCATTTTTAGTTTATTTTTGTATGTGATCTAAGGTAAGGGTTCAACTTCACTCTTTTGCATGTACATACCCAGTTTTCTGAGTACCATTTGTTGAAAAGACTATCCTTTGCCTGTTGAATGATCTTGTTACCTTTGTTGAAAATCATTTGACTATATATGTGAAGATTTACTTCTGGGCTCTTTATTATATTCTGTTATCTATATATCTATCTCTGTACCAATACCACACTGTTTTGATTAATGTAGCTTTGTAGTAAGTTTTGAAACCAACAAGTACTCCAATTTTGTTCTTTTTCAAGATTGTTTTGACTATTCAAAGGTCTCTTGAGATTCCACATGAATTTTAGGATGAACTTTTCTATTTCTTTTTAAAAAAGTCAATTGAATGTTAATACAAATTGCATGAATCTATAGATCTCTTTGGGTAGAATTTATAACTTAACAACATTAAGTCTTCCAAGACATGAACATGGAATGTCTTTCAATTTGTGTCTTCTTTAACTTCTTTCAGCAATGTTTTGCAGTTTTCAGTGTACAAGTCTTTTGCCTCCTTGGTTAAATTTATTCCTAAGTGTTTTTTTTAAAATTTTTATCGTCAATAATTCTTTTCTTTATTTCCTTTTCAGATTGTTCACTGTTAGTGTATAAAAATTAAACAATTTTGATTAAACAAGTGTTAAACAAGTGTTGATTTTAAATCCTGCTTTTGCTGAATTCATTCGTTTTAACAGTTTAATGTGGAATCTTTATAGTAATACTGCACTTGTAATTTATTCTGTCTTATAGTTTGTTTATGTGTCTTCCTATCCTTCCCAGACTGTAAGTTACTTGAGAGTACAAATCTCCTTTCTTTATAGTGCCTACCCTACGGTTTTGTGTATACAATGATACAAATAATTTTGAATAAGTCAATATCTATTTTTAAAGAATATCTACAATCCTGAATTATGGTAGTATCCTGAGAAGAGACATTCCTAGGGCTGACCAGGAGGAAGAGGTGTCTCAGGTCATTTTCTCTTACAAACTTTCTGGTATCCATACAACATATTACAGGGCAGACAATGGGAAGAAAGAAGGAAAGACTAATATTTATTGAACACCTCCTTTTTGCCAGATATAATCCTCATTTCATACTCACAACTATCTGATGAGGCAGCTATTGCTCTACTCATTTCCCTAATGAAACAGCAGAGTTTTAGAGAAGTCAGTTGAGACTACATATCTAGAAAGTAGAGAAGTCAGAATTCAATGAGGGAATTATTAGGCAAGGAAAGTCTTTAAGAGTTGGAAAGAACAGAAAGAGGTAGAGAAGATGGCAAATCAGGATTAAGTATCTTTACTGTGGAGTCTTAGAAGATAAAAAGTTAGCTCCTCTCACCCACCCCAACTCCCAAAATTGGAACTGTGTGATTCTGAGTTGAGAACAGGAGAGGAATCTGAGATGCGTTTAGGGAGTCTTATAGCACAAAATCAGTTCCTCTTATTATATTGTGCTGGTCCAAAGCATGAAGTATTCATGAGCTGAGCCAAGGCTGTATCACCCTGTGCATTGAGGCAGGAGCTGAGAAACACTTCCTGGATGCCTATGTCAAACTAAGTGGGGAATAAAAGTTGCTCAAAACTTCTATAATATCAAGAATTCAAGTTGCACTGTACCTATGGAACCCTAAAAATTATGAGTCAATACATTCAAATCCCTGTCTGACTTTGAGACCTGTTTTTACTTCATCATACAGACTTAAGACTTATTATTTCCTAAAACTGTATCCTTCCCATCAGTATATACTATCCTCAAGACACCTCCAACGTGGCCAGAATCAACTGCACTGTATTATGTATTATTGAACCTTGCAAAACTATTTTAGCATTGTTCCAAAAGCATGTTTCTCTTCCTCTGTATGTACTTTTTCCCCCTATTTAACACCAACTTCAAAGAAAAAGAAGTAGGTAAAAGCTTTAATTTTATAGCACCCTGCTACTATTGGTATTTAATAAATACTAAATGATATGCTTATAATTGCTAAAAATGGGCAACAGCTGCTACCATAGATCAGAGGTCTTCTCTATGAAAAGATTTCATTATATTTGCTCAAGTCTAAGATGACACTGCTGATTTTTTTTTATTTGTGAAATGAATAATCATAGAAGAGAATTAACTGACAATAACATATTTTGAGGAACTCTCTCTATTGCCTGGTCTTGTTTTTGTCTAGATTGAGTGTCACATTTGCAATTTATGTGTTTTCCCTTTTATTCATTTTCAAGGTCATATTTTCCTTCAAACATGTGCTTGGAATGAATAGGCTGTGCATGTGTGTGTACATGCACAAGTACAGCTATGCCAACGTGGACATAGAGAATAAGTAGGAATTAAGTAGTTGATCTGTTTCCAAATATAATCTAAAAGAACTGCTGTTTGTGATCCTAAAGATATAAATAAAACAAATTTCAGTAAATATCATATGTTCCATCTGTTTGTCAATGACAAAAGTTCCTTACATCCAAAGTCAAACTACCAACAGCAAGACAAGAGGAAACAACATTTTAACTTGCAACATTATATATGCTTTGTAAGTTTCACAAGTTTCCCCTTCTTTTAGACTACTTGTTTATCTTTGATATTTTTTAAACTCTGACATCTAAAAGACAACTTTGCACAAGAACTTTACTCATTTTTCTACAAAGATGATTCCTTCTTGTCACTAAAACTGCCAAGAGAATTTACAAAGTAATTTAATATACAAAAAAAGTTCTTGATATTCAAGACAGAAACTGGATTTTTCCTGTGTCTTGTCAGTCTTGGAGGTGCCAAAACAACTCCACAAGGGCTGAGCTCTCTATTTTGCCTTACATATCAGTAACAGGATCATTAGCTACATTTGCATTACAGAAGTATGAATGGCTGATCAAAGAGTTAGAATGGATGTGGCATGATTTTCCAAGCCCTGGTGGAAGCGGTGGCTATGTCTTTAGGAAGCTCTACTGAGACTCTGCTCTGGAAACCACAGAACTCTAACAAGGGAGTCTGGCAGCAACTGATTTCTCGGGGCTTCCCTGCACTTCAACAGAGTGGAGCTCTCACTTCAAATCACAAAGCAGGACAGCACAGAGGTGCTGATGCGACCTGAGGGGTTCTGCAGGGCTCTGTTTGAGCCTTTCCTTCCTTTGGATTCTAGCTTCAGAGGGAGTAAAGCAGTTTCCTGGTGTTAGGAAAACTGTTTCATAGCACTAAAGTCTACAGGGGAGCAGAGTAGGGGATGTGAAGACTGCAGCAACAGAGGAAGATCACTGATCTGCAGTGCACTCTGTCATGGAGGGAGCAGTCAACAGAACAGTGAGTCAGCTCTTAGCTGCCTCAACTTTTATCTCAGAAACCACAACTCACAGATTAGGTGGCAGTGAATCTCTTCTGGTTTTTCTGGTTCATTTTTCTTGACTGGCAACCATTGACCAAGGATAGTCACACAAAATTGAAAATAGAAAAGGAGGACAAATGGGATAGTACAGTTGGTTTGCAGGGAGTGCTGCTGAGGCTAAACTTATGTGCTTGATTTAAAAGTTAGGCCAAAGAAGGCCAGTAGAACAATATTTTAATATATAGGGACACAAACATTATGTATCACAGAATGTGGCAAAGAGTAAAAGTGGTAGGGAGAGAAAGAAATAAAAAGGGGATCAAACATTGAAAAATTCACTTTCTTCTTTTGAAAATAGCCATCTTTTAATCTTAGAGGTAGCAGGTGATCTTGTTTACTCATACTCGCACGGGATCATAGACTAAAAATCAATTCACATTACCAAAAACGAAGAGAGAATGGGTCTAGCATAAATGTCAAAAAAAAGCATCTTGTTGTTCACAGTACATGAACTTTATCTGAGCACTTACAAGTGCCTTGACATCATCGAGGCAAAATATTCACTTACTGTTTCCATATGTTATTCTGCTTTCCAAGCCTGTTTTGTCTTGCCTTTCTTTTTTCCTTTTTAACTTTCTTAAACCATAGGGCCTTTTGTTTTAAAAATGTTCAGTGCAGAAAAGACCCATAAAGCAAGAGGTTTGAACCTGTGAGAGATACCATGCTCTGCTTAGCACAGGTTACTCAGCCTTCTGGAGCTCCAACCCCTCTAATTGGAAATATTCATGGCAGCAATGACATACAGCTGATGGTCTCATAGGGACACAATCAGATAAAAAAGGATTCACCCTGAGGCTGAATCTGGACAAGAGCTGGCAGAACTCTGCTAGTCACAGCTCTGCCGTTAGTTGGAAAGATACTCTCTAGTCTAAACCTCAAAATCCTCATTTTTAAAATGGGCAATAGTAGTCCACTTGATACCCAAGTTTATGCATCTGTATCGAAGGTCCATAGAACTTCCAAACAAACATTATTATTGCTGATACTTTAAATCAAATCATGAGATATCAGTTTTTTTAAATAACATAAAATTCTAAGAAGACAAAAGGCAATACTAAACTGGTGCAAACCTCTTCTAAGGCAGAATCCCTTCTGGCCAGATTTGAAACATTGTTCTGATGCAAGAAATTCAATGTCAAGAATACATCTGCCTTTGCACTGTGTCAAATTTGAAAAGTTTCAATACATTTGTATTGGATTCTCTGCTTCTGTGCCCCCTGGTACAGTTACAAGTGGGGTATTGATTGAGGCTTTCTGAAAATGAAAAGAGGGAAATAAGACTTTTGTTCTCTCACTCAAAGGCCACAAGTCATGCCTTCACATCTGCCCTTCCTGCTTTCCTCTGCCTGTGGTTCAAGTACAGATAAGGCACTGGCAGCTGAGCAGGACATTTTGTCTTTTTCTTGGCCCTAGATTTCTGAAAAATAAAATGTTATTTGCAAAAAATGGGGAAAAATATACCTTGATAGACTTGTTCTGATTCAAGACTGAAAGCATGCCTAACAAATGAAGGGACTTGGTGTGATTTAGTGTAATGTCAGCAGCAGAAACACAACTGTAAATTATTCTTTTCCAACCTGCTCTTGAGGCTCAAATTGCTGTTTTGCTGTCTGCATCTTTAATGATGGTTGATATATCCCCTGGGAAGGAAAGTACTGATCTCTTCTATCCTGATTTAGCAGCTGAGATGATTATATATATATATATGTATATATTCTTTTTTAGCAGTCACTAAAGTCAATGAAGGCAAGAAGAAAGGAGAATGAGAAAGAAAAACTTGGGTCCAATTTGCTATAAGTGGCAAATAACTTCCATATAAAAATAACTCCCTCACCTTAGTTATTATTTAATCTGCTTTGGATTTAAACAATAAAGAATCCTGGTACTTACGATAGAGTTTTATTTTGGTTTTTTGTTTGTTTATTTTTTAAGATCAGAGCAGGTCTATATTTTTTGTTGTAATCTGATTGGAAAATTATTTGACATGCCAAAATAACATCTTGAACTAAAAGGAAAGGATAATAAATGTAGCTGAGATGTTTGTAAATAACCGAGGGTGACATCCTGAGACTTTTGATAGTATCTTATGCTCGATCTTTCATTTCACAGATGAGTCACCTGAACTATCAAGGTCACACATCTGGGTAAAGTAGCAGAGTTGGGAGTCAAGAACAACTGCCCAGGAAAAAGCTGTGAACTGAAGCATGGATGGAAACTGATCAGAGAGGGAAAAGTGCTTTTCGTACTCTCCTCTTGTATGGAGATATAGAGACACTAAATATCACGGATTGTTCATCAGTGATGATACAGGACATTGCTAGTCACATTTGTAAGCAACAAAAGCTTTCAGGAAGAGAAAATGTGTCTTACAACAGAATTCTCTATCAAATGAGTGCCAAATGATTACCCATGCATCAAATCATATAATAAAATTTAACAGGGATAAATGTATAACCCCCCTTTAGGTTCAAAAATTTTTTTTACATCTAAATGCCTTTCTACAGGGTGAAATAGACACAGATCAATAGCAGCACATGTTCTAGGATGTAATAAATGTTGCTGCATCAATAAATATAGAATGTTCTGAGGTGGAGGAAGGTAAGCACCCTGCTTTCTTAGCTCTGCTCTAATCAGATCATTCTCTTGGAATGGTGTGTTGTGTTAAGTTCCTCATGAGACAAGACAAAGAGAAACTATAACTCCATCAAAGAAAAGTGACCAGGATGGTCACTTTTTGTAAACTTGAAACTATAAAATGAAATAAACTCTGGTGGTGGTGATGTTGTAAACACGTACCCATAGACCGCCTCAGCTAAACACTTTCCTATTCTGTGCCCACTCTATTTTCAGGGGTAGCAAATAGGTTTCAACTTGTGGCATGACAAGTACAGTTGGTCATAATTTTTAGAGTGATGTGACAGGAGTGCTGAGACTATATGCAAACTCAGCCAAGAGATCAATTAGCCATGACTGCCACAGCCATAGGGCAGGAGCAGTGGCTCTTAGTCTCAGTGTTGGCCACACCTGCCTGGTCAGCCACATCCTTTGACCACAGAAATCCAATGCTGGGCCTTGGGCTCACCTCTACCTCAGCCTCACAGTGGCCTTTCCCTAAGAACTCAGGTAAATCCTTCTGGAATGTAGCCAGGCCAAAATGAGATCATAAAGCCACCTTAACAAGCACCAGTGAGACTGTAGGCAAATATTAAGCTTTGCTTCTCTCCTTCAGTGCCCTTCAAATGAATTAGAAGAAGCATGTCTGAGCTGGTGCCTCATGTAAATTGTCTTTCTGCAGACAGTAGGGATTGAATTCTAATAAGTCTTCCTGGTCCCTGGATGTGCCCAGAGATATTTAGCTTGAAAAGATAAAGAACGGAACCCTTTGAATACTATAGGTAAGAGAAGGTCAGCCCTTCTGTGGTCTGTGGGATGTCTGATCCCCCTTCTCTCAGGCCCTTTCTCCCGTTGTTGACTCTCAGGCACCTGCAAAATCCCAGCGGACTGGTCTTGATGAGGCATTGGAGGAAAATGTCATGGAATGGCGCGATGACTGCAGGGTCCCACGAGGGTCTTTAAGAAAACTTAAGTTTTTGCTCTTTTCATCACCATTAGCCTTGATTGTCATGGTAGAATGAGTCAGAAAAGCAGGGTTTGAGTCTAGTTTGGCCAGATACAATCTTAGCCAAATTATTTAATCCTATTAGAAACAGAACCAGAGGGATTAATGTCACTATCACTCATAGGGTTGGTTTAGGAATTAAATGATGAAGAATCCCTTTAACTTATTTTTGCTGCATTTTAAAGTAATAAATATAATTGCAAAAGAACTTAAAAAAAAAAACCAAGGAAGATATATAAAGAGACAGAGGACATAAATCACTTTTAATCATACGACCTAGAAATAACCACCATGACCATTTTAATCCATAACATTTACTGATAGAAACACATACACATACACACACACACACACACACTGTAATGAACAGTAAGACTTTATTTTGCCCCAGAGCCCAGAGGTAACCAGAACCCAAAGTAGCTGAATTGCAACAAATACCAACAGTTTCTCATTTAGCCTTCCGAAATTCTACTATGTAAGTATGAGCATTATACATAAATTTATGTATTTCATAAGTCATTTAAATTTTTTCCAAAGCACTTTTTACTGTTAGCAAATGTACCATGTGACAATGAGGTGCTATTTTTACTGATGAGACCCACCCATGATGTGAAGACAGAGAGATTAGAGGACATTATTGGACTACAGAATCTCTGTTATCCTTCCAGCAATCACAGTGGTGTATGCCCAAACGTATGCCCATTTTTACTAGATGGACCTTGGCCCCATACCAGCAGCTAGTCTTCTATTTAGTTTATCACATGCTGGGTCATAGGTTGTAGATTCTAGGAAAGTCAAGTCACCTTCTCCTTGGCCTCTCTCCTTTGGAATCACACACTGATTTGGCCTCCCTGATTCTTAGCACTCAGTTAGTGAAAGGAATACCCAAAATGAAACTAAATAAGGTCAGTTAAACTTGACAGTGATAGTTCTAAAAGGCCCATTCTCTATCCTGTCCTACCTATTGGAGAAAATGATAAACTACCAAACTACAGCAGACTTATGAAAGGGAAGCAAGAGCCACTTTCATGGTTTAGATAAAATCCTTTTCTTGCTCTTCTCTTGAACCTTGTGTTCAGTCATGTGTCCCTGAGAATGCTTTTTTATTCCTTTACTCACTTGTAACCTGCTCATTTTTGAATGCTATTGGCATGGGGGTTGGGATTAGGGGGAGGAAATGATGTCTTCAGCTCCACCTAGAGGTTAATTAGGGTGGTAATATTATTGTTTTCCTTTCCAACCCTGACACAGTTAACTATTGCTACAAACTACTTCAGTCCACAAATAACTTCCTTGAGAGTAGAATCACAATGACTGGCTGTCAAATAGAGTCAATTAACCAATGAACTTATAATTACCCACAAGGAGTTACCTAATTAGGAATAAGAAATCAAGTTCAATGCTGTTCCTTGGCACCAACAGTGACATTACTCCAAGAATAATAAAGTCTTAAAAATCAAAGACAGGACTGACCATTTAAGTCAGGTAAGCATTTACCCAACCAAAGGAGTTATCTACACACATTTGCCATCAATTTGTAAAAACCTGTATTAAATGGCAAATTATAAAATCAATGAAGTTGGGCAGAATTGCTTCTTATGTGGGCATTAGGCACTGAAGTCACTATATTACACAACAAATTCACATAGGCAAAACTATTCTTGAAAATCTAATAAATTTTTCATATATTTAGAAAATATTTTTTATATAATCCTATAAATGGCTTTCATCGAATTTTCTAACTCTCCGTCAATATTTGAGTTTTTGTTTGTTTGCTTGCTTTTTGTGATCCTCAAAAATCATCCACAACTGTTCACATGAATAGTGGTTTTCATGTCTTTCAATGATCAAAAGCATTTTTCCATAGAATTAACTCTTTTAGATCTGTTTGCCCACAACATGTGAACACTGCATTGAATGTATAGAACCACCAATCCTATTTAACTGGACATTAAATCAATAAATATTTTTAAATTGAATTGCATGAATTTTAGTTGCAATGATAGACTGAAGAAAAAAAGATATTGGGAGTTTAGCCTGGAGACAATTATGAGGAGTCATCCTCTCATTTAGCACCCTAAAGGCAAATGACAGGAAAGCAACACTTTTTTGAATAATAACATAAATACCTCCTTTTTATTCAGTGCCTGCTTTTAGCCAAGCACTACATCAAGCCCTCACAATAGCCTTTCAAGATTAGGTATTAATATCTCCATTTTTTTAGATGAGCTTAGAGAAATTAGCTAGTTTTGTTCAAGGTTGTGAAGCAAATAAATTGTAGACCATAATTTGAGCCCAGAAGGCTAAAGTTCAAACTCTTTCTATTTGTCTAAAGAAAATCCATCCTTTGAAATGAGATCTGAATTTTCCATATCTGATAAATAACTTGCGTTTTCAACAGTTGTGGCACTAGTCACAGAAAGTAAATCGCCATATGATTTATTGTAGTACATGACCCCATTTATAAAGAAATATTTCTCCTCTTTGCTGGCACTTTTTGGACAGTTGAACTCATTCTGAAAACACTAAATCTGCAGGCTCTCCTTGCCCAGTATCATCATTCTTCAGGCTGGGAAGCACTCCTTGTGAGGATCTAAGCAGCAGTTCTAAAAGTGTGCTCACCAGGCCGGGCGCGGTGGCTCACGCCTGTAATCCTAGCACTCTGGGAGGCCGAGGCGGGTGGATAGCTCAAGGTCAGGAGTTTGAGACCAGCCTGAGCAAGAGCAAGACCCCGTCTCTACTATAAATAGAAAGAAATTAATTGGACAA
>CAUYRT010021000.1:0-16019 GCA_963574885.1 Lepilemur ruficaudatus
CTCTCCCAGCTCTGCCTGGCTGAGCTCATGTCATCATTGATATTGGATTCATACCAAGGTTTCTGACTGTATTTTCCTTTCCCACAACAGTTTCCCAGACCCTCCCCTGAGCTGCCTGTGGTACAGACTCACCACAATTTAGTCCATCTGATCAGGACCAAGGCTGACCTGGCTGAGTATAGATTATCAGCAGTACAGAATCCACAGAATTTGCTCTGGTGTTTTATCAGCTCACAGCACAGAACAGCCAACTGGGACTTAAACCAAAGGCCATGCTGTGTGCAGCGCTCTGGGGAGTTTGTGTTTGTCCCTCCAGGAGCACTCTGCCCTCAGAGGCTGACCCAGTGACCATCCTACTCGCCTCCTTCTTCTGTACCTCCAATGGGATTGTCTTATGGGAGGCCATGGCAGGAGAGCTGAGGGCGGTCGAGTAACCAACTGTCCTGGCTTGCAAAATCTACTCTCCCGGCTCCCTTCTTGCTGGATTACGTTTCACAGTGGCTAAGGTAGCCACACAGCAGCCAGATTGCTCTGCTGCTTAGATATTTCTTCCACCAAGTGCCCTAGTTCATTGCTTGTAATTTCTGTATTCCATAAAGTCCTAGAACAGGGACACAATTCTGCCAAGGGTTTTGCTACTTGAGAATAAGGGTGGCATCTATTTTAGTTCCCAATTGCTTTATTCCTCCTTTCCCTCCGAGACCTCCTCAGAGTTGCCTTAACCACCCAGATTTCTACCAATATCCTGGTCACAGCCACCAGGGAAATCTTGAGAAGATTCTGGCTTTCCCTATAGTTCTCCTCTTCTTCTGAGCCCTGGCCAGGATTGCCCTTAGTGCTCCAGTCACAGCAATACAGGCTTTTTCTTACCTGTTCTTCGAAATTCTTCCAGGCTCTACCCATCACCCGGTTCCAAAGCTGCTTCCACATTTGCAGGTAGTTTATTTTTTAGTATCAACAGGTATCAACAATTGATATTCTTAGTACCAATTTTCTGTCTTAGCTCATTTTCTGCTGCTATAGCAGAATATTACAGAATGAGTAATTTAGAAAGATAAGGTATTTATTTGGCTCATGGTTTGGAAGACAGGGAAGGCCAAGATCAATGGGCCATACATGTGGGGGCCTCCTGCTGTATTATCCCATGGCAGAAGGAAGGGCTCAAGGCGTGAAGACAATGGGGCTGAACTCATCCAATTTATCAAGAGCCCAGTCCCTTGACAGCTAACTCACTCCCTCAGTAAGGGCTTTAATCTATTCATGAGGGCAGATCCTTCATGACCTAATCACCTCTTAAAGGTCTCACCTGGCAATTCCATTACACTGGTAATTAAATTTCAACACGAGTTTAGGTGGGATGTTCAAACCATAGCATGTGCACCTGCCCCATGAATCGGTAATTCCACTCTTAGATCTAAACCTAAGAAGTACGAATGCATTTGCCCACAAAGAATTGTACAAGAATGTTCAGAGCAACTTCGTAATGGTTGAAGACAGGACTAATCCAGATATTCCTCAATAAGAGAATGAATAAACAAGTTTTGGCATATTTATACACTGGCATACCAGTCAGCCATAAGAAAGAATGAACTGCTAATACAACATGAATGTAGCTCAAAATAATAATTTTGGATGAAAATAAATCAACGAAAATGTACTATATGATTCTGTTTATATGAAGTTCAAGAATAGAAAAACTAATCAATGGGATAGGAACCAGAAATGTATTATAGTTACCTCTGGGAGGAACTGATTAGAAAGCAGCATGAGGAGAATTTCTTGGTTGATGGAAATGTTCTTTATCATGATTTTGGTTATGGTTGCACTAGTGTATGCATTTGTCAAATTCATCCTCCTATTAAATAGAATGTTTGACTTTCTATTAATTATACCTTAAAAAGTGTTACTAAAAAGTATATATATGAAATGTATAAAGGATGGAAGTCACATATAAATATTAATGTATTCTGGTACAGTCCAATTTAGAAATGAATCACACAAAAATAATACAGGAAGACTTATATATCTGTATAAAATAGAGACGATGTGCTCAGTGACTGAAATATACAAAATCCAAATTTGGTAGCCAGACAAGCTGAGCTGAAAAGTGTTTCTATTTCTAGGCAGAAATAATTGAGGATCAATGGCTGAAGAAAAGCTAGAGACAAACAAAAACTTAAAAAAAAATCCTTCCAGCACTATTACAAACATTCCATGAACGATGAACTGCTGTAAACACCATAATGTGGAAAATTGGGCATTCATCAGTCTCCCAATTTAGCCTTTCATTTTTGCTTTCAGCACATTACCAGTTGATAAATTGACTTTTTGCCAAGCAAGCAGCCTGCTCCTCTCCTTGTGACGGGCCGAGGTTGAGCCGGCGCTCCTCCTGTGGCAGCCTCATGGAGGTGCACCTGGGCACAGCGTAGGCACGTGGGGTTTGCTGCCCACGGGATCTGTATCCTTGTGAAGCCCAGCTATGACCTTCCAGTCTTGTGCTCAGTAGATCCCAAGTTAAGAAACTTTGCTCCTGGGTGTGGACTTCTGCCTGTAGGTGCTATGGGGAGAGATACAGGCTGGGAGAAAATAACGTGTTTGCACAACATTATTTTGTAACATTTCTCAAGAAAAAAAAATGAGGAGCTTATGAATATTAATCAAACCAAGTAATGCTAAGAATTAGGTTCCTTCCTTATCTACCCTCAGAACTCAAGACACTGCCCTGCACCCACAGATACTGGGTAGAGGATTAGCTTATAGTCTCTTTTTAATAATTCTACTAGCTGATTATCTTCAAGTCCAACAACACTGTTTGCTGCATCTACTAACATTTCTCCTGAGTGGATTTTTACTTGTGTGTTTGAAAACCTGCCATTTAGAATTATTTTTCCTACAGAAAGAACATGCTTGATATCCCATGGAATCAAAACCAAGCAGACATTATGCATACGACTTAGAGATTTGTAGAATCTCAGATCATGCAGGCAGTTTAAAGCTACTCAGCTGCTTTCTACCTAGTTCTTCTCCCTTGAAAAGGAAATGAAACACAAATGTCATGTTGGAAACTACACTTCCTCTGCTGTACTCAATTACTAGAATATCCAAATGAGGCAAAATAATATTGCACAATTTGCATTTACATACACACCACAATGATGGACCTCAGCTCACACTAAGGTACGTGTTGCATGAGAACCCTCTGACTGAGATCCCATTGCTGGGAAGTCTGGGAAGAGCTTCAGAAAGGGCAGCTTTTTCTCCTGGTTGAGGCAGGGGCTTTGGGAAGGAATGTCCACCTCTAGCCTGTGGTTGCCCTTGTAGTGCACAGTGTAGCTGGCTGTGCGGGGCCATGGATGCACCAGCACAGAGATGCAGAGAGGTCTGCTTGCTGCAGGTTGACTCCAGGGTCAGGGAAACCCTCAGTTTTGTTCCAGAAGATGTTTTTCCCTTCCGTGACATTTCCTGGGGTAATGCCACTGACACTACCGGATAAGAGATCAACTTTGGCCCATGTCCTGGGTCTTGTCCATACCAGAATATTGAATAATGGCTCCTAATCTGAGAACATTCCAGGATCATCCTTTTCCCCTTTCTGTAGAATGTTCTATCTTGATGTCAGGGTGATAACAGTGCACATGGGGACTGTTGGAGAGACAGACATAAAGCGAAGACAAGAATTAAGAGGAAGTGGGAATCTACAAAGGAAAGGGAAGGAAAGGCTTTCAGCCAGGACTTTGCAAACCTGTGCCAGGGTTTTCCAGGGGAGCCCAGAAGCACCTGCCCCCAGGAGACACAGGGTCACACGGAAAATCTGGGGCTCATGACAGGGTCAGGTGAGGACGGGGCTCTCCCAGCCAAACGCTGTGATCCTCAGGACTGTCAGCGGGACTCTCAGGCTGCTCTGCAGTGGTCTCCAACCTTGTCCCCAACAAGCGATTGTTTTCATGGAAGACAATTTTTCCCCAGACCAGGGTAGGGTGGATGGTTTCGGGATGGTTTAAGTGCAGCGTTGCACGTATTGTGCACTTCATTTCTGTTATTATTACATTGTAATATATAATGGAATAATCATACAACTTACCACAGGTTGGGGACCCCTACCCTAGGAGTCAGGTGGGGGGGGTATGATGTCACCTCCTGCCCCTCCAGACTCTCCCTGGCCCAGGTCCCTTGTGACTGGGCTCAGGCAGGATTCCCTTCCTCTCGTGGAGGTCATGGCTTAGCGCAGCCTCAGGGAGGGTGGGGGCAGCAGCCACGTGCTGGGCTTTGGTTCCCACAGTCCCCTGAGGCAGCTGCTCCTCTGTCTGCACCTGCCCCTGACAGCAAGGCTGTCCTGACACATTCTTCAACTGTGGCTCTCTTTAAAGTTGACAGGGACTTCCCACCACTTGCATGGCTGCAGGAAGCCTAGCAATAACTGAAAACTTCAACTTCTGCATAATATTAGATTCAAGCCCATTTTTTTTAACTCTTTCCCTTCTAGGCTGCTGTCCCAGACTATCCCCAGAGCCCCTTAGATCCCAGGGGACCACAGTGCCATCTTGTGGCTGATAAGTGGAGTTTCATCATTGTTGCTTATGCGGTGTGCAAGGGATGCTGGGAAGGACATCAGCTGGGAGAACATTCCAGAAATCCTATCTGAAAGATTTGTGATCAACTTTCTTAAACTATAATCCCAACACTAGTTGTTATCCTGACTATTTCATTGAGCTACTGTGCTTAGTACTCCACCCTCATCCTAACTCCTGTCACATACCTGGAAGATATAGCCAAACTGAGATTTTCTTCTGTAAAACTATCTTCTAAAGGGAGGGGATTAGAATGAGAGGAATGGAAGGAAATAATATTTCATCTAAAATAACAATGAAACACAGAAGTTGAAGTTTAAGGAGGTTATTTTATCTCCATTATTAAAGATAAACATAATGCCCTCCAAAATGACAATTTATGTTATTCTAAAATATTGATTTAACAAAACACAGGGCCAGTTATGAGATTGCCTTGAAAAGGAGGAATGGGCATTAATAAAAATAAAATTGACTTATAAATTATACATTGTCTTACAAGGAACACTCAAGGAGGGAGCAGTACCTAACGGGAAAATTGGGATGGCGGACTCAAGATTGGCAGAGGGTGATCTACAGGAAAGGAATAACGTGCACAATGCACACCTGCTGATCTGAGCAGCAGGGAGGGGAGAGATGATTCTGGAAGAGGCAGAGGACTGGTAGGAGATGAGGACACATTGGTGCAACATATTATTAGTATTCTCAGGAAGTAGGATCTGCCCAGGCACTATGGGCTGGGTTATACGACTTTCCTTTCCACCATCTTTGGTGACAGCCCAGACGAACCATGTCCATTTCCAAGGATTTGCTCCTGCATCCCTCACTCCACCCCGAGTTAGACTTGCTCCTAGTAGTTGCTCCTCCTCAGGTTCCCGTGGACCCACTCCCTGTCCCTTCCCGGTTGAGCACCATCTAAAGGAGAAATAATGTCTCCCTCCTTTGTAGTCCCACAATATTTGGCATAGGCCTCTCTCAACGCTTGATCACATATGCCCTTTAACCCTGTGCCTTTCAGTTCTACTGGACCTAAAGTTAGGTGAGGGCCTTCGTCATCAGACATGTAAACTGACTGCTTTTAAAATTATTGTTGTTTCTTTCTCTATCGAGTTATATCCAAACAGAAGAGATGCATAATTGAAATGATATCTTAATGTAATTTAACCATGAAAACCTTTCCAAGTGCCAGAAATAATGACACTGGAAAGAAATTGTTCTCCTAATAAGCAAAATTCTAGAATCAAAGAGAAAGCAAAGAAACATTTGAGAAATATTTAAGAGGAACTTCAGGAACCCGCTCTCTCTTACCCAAACATCATGCTATGATTTCCCTTTGCCTGAGAGAGAGAGAGACAGAGCCACACCTGCACCCTAGACCTGGGGAGCACAGCCCTGCTGCAGTCTGGGAGGAGCATGTGAGGAGGAGCCCTGGAGCTCCTGCCCCTGGAGCAGGTGGTGCTCTGGATGCTCCGCAACATTTCGTAGGTCTGAGATAGAAAAGGCCTGCATTGCATCTTGCAAAGGAGGATATCTAAGGTGAGTTTGATTCTTCTGATGCATTAGCCAGAAATAGATACAGAGTCATTATTGACTGGTCTGGGGCTGCATATTTTCCAAAGAAAATTAGTCCTTGCCCCAGAGCTGGTTGGCACCACAGAAGAATGCTGCAGCTGTAAATGGGCTGCCAGCCAGAGCTGCTGCTTCTCCTATTTCTGTTACAAGTGACTCCAGCATGTGCATACTGGATGCAAAGAAAGATTATTGCTAATAAAGAATGAGTTTGGTGTGACCTTTACTTAAGTTCAAAACAGTTGTCATTTTTCTGGACTGGCATGCTCACAGGAGACACAGACCCACACAGCAAGGGAACTTGGGCACCAGGTAGGGTAACGATCAACTGAGGCTCCCTTAGATCTCGGCTTCTAGGAACAAGAACAGAGAGAGTCACAAAACAGGATATTATGTTCCAGAAAACTTCTAATGTAGCAGGTATTGAAGGGGCTTCAGAAGAAAGAATCCTCCTGTGGAAGTAGCCTCAGACCTTCCAGATACCAAATGCCATCAACAAATGCAGGAGAAGAGGTGCGTTCCCTGTCCATGACTGAAACTCACATATGTAGGCAGCAACCTCCAAGTCCCACAGACGACTGCTTCTCCCAGCCCTGATGGCCCAGCTAAGAGAGAAACATTCTTTCTTCTGAGGCCTCTTCCACTTTTCTCACATGGGAAGTTTTCTGCCTTGGAGTATAGAGCTGTGTGGACTTCTAAAACCCAATGGGACACAATTGTTTCCACCACACACATTACAGCCACTGTGTATCAGGAGTGAATCTGTGGTCTCTTTCCACCCGAAGGACAGCTGAGGTCCAAATCTCTTTCTTTGCTTTTGAGACTGAACAAGGAGTGGCCTCTGTTTAGGGTCTCTGGGAGCTGCAAGGAGAGAGAAGGAGGAGGTTTGAGAGCAGGAAGGCGGTGACTGTGCCACACTGTGGCTAAGCTGCTGGCACAGAGATACACGGCCGAGTCCCCCTGCTCCGCACGCTGGATCTTCAGAGTGGAGGATGATCCCTCAGGCCTCTCTGCAGAGATCCGATCACCAGTCAGCTTTGATTTATCTCCTGTACCTTTGCCTTGGAAGTAAATCAGAAACTGCGGGCCTTGCCCTAGAGTCTGTCGGTACCAGAAAAGGGCAGTATGACCAGAAATTGGATCACACCTGAGAGTTACATTCTGTCCTCTCTGTGTGACCTTGTGTCTGGGGGACTGGGAGACTCCAGCACCTGTGTGATCTGTGGAGACAGAAGTTGGGAACTGAATGAGGAAAGCAATTGTAGTCATATCACACACACACACACACACACACACACACACGTGCACACGCACACACAGAGGTACACAATGAAACTGCATAGTGTTCTGAGGACTTACCTGCTCCCAGGAGACAGAAGGCCACCCAGCTAAGGAGCCTGAAGCCCATGGCGGGTTGGGGCAGGATGGGAGGGTCACCAGGTCAGGGTCACTGTTAGCAGGAGCAGAGGAAGAGGGAAGTCCTTGTCCCTACATGGCAGTTCCCACAGTGATGTCACTTCCTCTCTCAATCCTCATGACCTCAAGAACACACATTTCATAATAGAACTTACTTGGATGGATGACTGATGTAAATTTATATAATCTCCTTTTTAACAAAGTCAGTGCATGGGTCCTAGTATAAATGATTTTTTTTACCATTGACCACCTTAAGACAATTATGGAACAAAAGTATTCAGTTTACTATGTTGTTCCACCCTATTTAAAGTAAAACCAATATTGTTTTCCTTAAAGCCATGTGTTGGCATCTGAGTAGATTAAGGAGTCACATTAATTATGAATTAAACCTGTCTGGGTAGAACGAGCCAGGAGGAGACAGCTCTTTGGGGGGCATGATAAAGTTTGGGGAAGTTTGTCAAAGTTGGGCAGGAAGGAGACTGTTATCTGGGTTATTTTTCTGTTGTTAGAAAATGCTGGGACATGTGATATCATGGGTACTCAGCAAGTATGAGAGGAAGAATTGTCAGAGGTATCTTCCTAAAGAGAAATTCTGGTCACTAGTAAAAACTTGTCCTGGGGTATTGCCTGTACATCTGAGACATGTTGTCTCTTTAGCCCTCTCTGGTCTTTCCTGTTTGGGGCCAGTTCTACACATGGGGAGAAGTATCTCTGCAGCACTGTATTCTCAACATCGTCATGGAAATGCAGGGCTAGGCCCTCAGCTCTGATGATTTCACTTGGGTTTATCATGAGCCCACTGAGCTGATGAGCTATAATGAAATAAAGCACATTTCTCAGACTGTGGAACCCAAAGGGAGACCAGAGCACTTGCTTTGGCTATAACAGAACTGGGTCCAGGAGGTAGCTAGAGATAAGATACCTCCTAGTGCCTGCTCTGGACCCCTCTGACCAGGGGTCCTGGTGTCCCCATAACTCTAGCAAGACAGAAGCTCATGAAGAAGGAGGCACAAGCAGAAGGGAGAGCCTTGCTTTTGGGCAGAAGGGAGACGACAGCCACAGTCTTGAAAGTAAAGTTAGTAACCAGGGCTTGGAAAATCTAGAGCAGAGACATCAGACTTGTGTCTACATTCACCTGGGAAGGTATCCCCCAGGAGAAGAGCCTGGAGAACCATGGCAGGTTGAAACAGGTACGTGACCAGATTCCTCAGTCTGGGAGAATCCATTCTATAATAGATTGTGTTGAGTCAACTTAGTGAAGGCAATGAACTACATTTCCCAGAAAGCCTTTTCTTTGTTGTTCTGGGTTAGAGCTAGGGAAGGAAGCATTTGTGTGAAATTAGGAATATAAAGATAGAACAATCACAATTACACCTGAAAGGTCATTGTGGTTGGAGAGTGAGTTGCAGTGAAGGACAGATACAGATGTGCCCAACAAACCAAGGGAGTTCTCTGCCTTCTGCACTCTGTGTCTAGCTGATCTTCCCAAATATCAGACATCAGCAGCCAAGCAACCCCCGGGTACTTGGCTGTGAACCCACAGAGGTAGCCCCCATACAGAGGCAACAGCTTCCCCGGAAATGAGTTTCCTTAGACTTTTCCTACACTCCGTGGCCAAGGTCCCACTGGGTGGCCTGACGTGCTCTGATCCTCTCATGCCCTGACACTCCAGCCTGTCCTGCACCAGAGCCCCAGGAGCCCTGGCTGTTGACCATCTCTCTGACCTTCTGACTTCTCCCTTCCAGACCTCCTCTTCCTCAGCTCCTCCCATATTTGCATAAGGTCTAATTCCTATGATAAATCCCTTCTTCCCATAAACTTTTATGGAAATATAATTCCATTAATTTCCTATCAGTTTTATTGATAGAAACATAATGGATTTTTGGAACCAGCAATGGTTCTCAGGAAAGAAAACAGTATGGATGGATTTCTGGAATGATTCTCTCGTCTGTCCAGATTTATTGTGGAGAATGTGCTTGAAAAAGAAAGCAGACACCTGGGGAGCTTTGGTGCTGCAACCACAAATGGACGCTTAGAACCAGGTCTGGGCCCCTGGGATAGACATTCCCCATCAAATGCCAGGACCACCTGTGCCCAGCAATCAAAGGGACAGTATTTCTTGTAATTAATGCTAGATTTCTTTTAGTGTAAAGTGAGATGTAGGATGTTCCTGTTACTGGTTCGTCCATCCATTCACCATTCACTCATCCATTCTCCATGAAAAGGGTGTTTGCAACGTGCCAGACACTGTTCTTGATAAATGCACAGGCGGAGCCTTGTTCTTCATGGAGTTTAACATCTAGTTGGGTAGAAAAATGAACAAAAAGAGTATCTGGAAAATTCTAACTGTTCTAAAGTCTACCGACTAAAGGGCACATGATACCAAGAGACCTTATGAGAGGGAAACTGACCTCAGCTGAGAGGTGAGGGGAAGCTTCCCTCAGGAGGTGGTGATTTGGCTGAGAGCCAAAGCACAGGTAGGAATTAGCCTCTGCAGAAAGGAAGGCTCCGTGCCCAGGGCAGAGGAAATGGCCTCTGAGTCTCTGTGATGGGAAGGAGGGAGGCGCAGGTGAGGGTCTGTGCAGCCTGTCTGGAGTAGGGGGCAGGAGCAGGGGAGGAGAGACCCAGCAAGGACTCCCGGGGCGACCATCCATATGGGAAAGGGGGGCTGCAGCAGAGGCCATGGGAGGGCTGGGCGTGGGGAGAACCCTACAGGGAGAGCCACGTGGAGCTCAGGCAGAGACAGGGATCTACGTGTAGCTGGAACACAAATCATGTTCCATCCTAGAGGCCTCAGACTCAGGCTAATGACTAGAACAGCCAGAGATAGGGAAGCCCCGTCCCCACCCTGGTGGGACAGCTGAGCAGAACAATGAGACAACAACAAGGGAGACATGTCTGTGCCTGAGGCCTGGGGTCAGTCCAGCCTGGCTGACACTTCTTGCAAGTGCACCTGGCACAGACCCAGGCTCACACTGCACGGGCCCCTCGGGGCCCCAGGGTCCTGGTGCTGAGAACCCTGCCAAGGGCATCGCTGAGTTCTGGGGGTGCGGAGCCTCCCCAGCCATTATGTGCAGAGAGGAGGCCGCTGTGCAGCACTGTGGAGTCACTGCTGGCACAGAAGTACACAGATGTCTGGGAGGGGGTAGCTGACTCCAGCGTGAGGGGGAAGTTCTTTGTACTTGATCTAGAGACATTGTAGCATTCAGGGACATCTCCCTTGGCAGTGGTACCAGCAGCAACTGAGTAATGGATCAGACTCAGCCCCAGCCCAGCATCTTGTCGATACCAGTACATGGAGTCATGGTTCGTATCCTGGGTACATCTCAGTGTCATGTTCCGTCCTGTCTCCAGGATCTGGAATCTTGGGGTCTGGGTGACGCCAGGATTCACTGAACCTGCAGAGAAGGAGAACAAAGATGGTGCTGCAGCCCCAGGGAGAGGCTTGGCTCCGGATCCCTGAAGTCCAGGCAAGGACCCTGCCCAGGACTCACCTGCCCACAGGAGGCAAAAGCCCACACAGCCCAGGAGACCGACAGTCATGGCAGGTGCTGGGCAGATAGTGGGGACTTCTAGGTCTGTGCAGTGATGAAAGGGGAGCAGGGCTCTTGAGGGAGTCATTCTGAGACCTCATTTTCCTGCCTGGGCCCCAGAGCCTTTCTGTCAGGAGGGGCCCCGCCCCCTTCCCCAGAGGGTCAAATAAACAATAAATTGCAAGTGAACAGCTCAGAATGGGAAGAATGCATTTGTCTGAATGGACACAAGTCTTTCAAGTTTTTCTTGATCTTTTTGTAAATAGTTTGTAACTTCATGTAAATTTTATTTCTGCAATGACATAATTCCTCATTAACACACTGGTTTAATTATCTAAATCTTCCTGTGGTCTATAATCCTGGTGCAATCCTTGTAATTTCTGTATCCCAAATAGACCCTTGAGTATTCTTCCTTCTCTAATTTGCTTTATGGATCACAATTGCAGTAAAATCCTCCACCTACATGCCATGATGAAGTGCTAGTTTAAAAAAAAATCCTCCATCTACAATAATTCTCTTTGGTATCCAGTTTCCAAATCCTAGGAGAAGGTTCATAAAAATTTAAGGAGTTATTTTTCTCTGTTTCTTGTCAATTCACTGACAGATGGGACACCTGCCAAACAAAGCTAGACCACCTTCGTTATCTATGCCAGAGCATGTGCTTCCTGTGTTTGCAGTGAGCTCCCAGCAGGTAGAGCCCCCTGGGTGACTGCCCAGTGCTGCAGGGGAGTTATTAGCACAAAGGCATCCTGATATGTGACCCACTTGGGGAGGGGTGGGAGACTTCAAGGTAAGGAAGATTGCTCTGCTTTTATTGGAGACATTGTACTTCTTGAAGACTGTCTCCTCGTTCAGGATACCTGACATTGATTAAGAAATGAAAAGCAGTTTAGAAAGTGTCTCTTGTTGTGCAGAGCCCGGCACTTAGAAGGACCCCACACTTGCTTTAACACTTTGTTGTCATGATCTTCAAATTCTTAACAATGTTGAAAAAAGGACCTCCCAGTCAGTTATGTACCTGGTCCTAGGTCCGTGATTGTGAGTGTCAGATGCTGCACGCCTCTCATATGCTGGTTTGCTTTTAGTACACACGCGTGACTGGGGTCCAGGTCACTCAGCATCTGTGTGGTTAGGAGATAAGGACACACAAATTAAAGTGAGAACAAAGGGTCACCTGGTGCTGTACCCAAAGGCTGGTGTCCAGCAATCTCACGAGGGGGTCCACATCTGTGCCCAGAGCTCCCTTGGTGCAGAAGACAGAGGGACGCACAGCCAGGGCAGGGCCACAACAGAAAGGGGCACTTTCTGGCTTGACACTCATGTTTTATGGTTTGGACACTTGGGGGCAAGGGAAAGACAACCTTTGTCCCAGTGTGGTACCACTTCCTGGTGAAGTCACCATTGCCTGTGATTTTCTGGGCTCCAGCCCACTCCATGTGTGGCCATGGAGACAGCTACATGTTGTCGGATGGGAACACAAAAAGCATTTTGTGGAGATAATTAATTTTTGTCAAAATGTCCGTTAATGAAAAAAAATAAATGAAAATGAATAAATGCATTTTGGAGAAAGAGCATCTGTAAGCTTGGAAGACCTGTGACAGTCGCCTCATCGCAACATCTATCTTCAGACCAGGGGCCTCGCAAGTTTTCAAACACTTCTTAAATCATGAAACTTTGCAGAAGCACCCCTTGACTATGTAGCTGTGTACTATAAAGGAAGGGTTTTCCATGGGTAGAAGTTTTAAATTTCCTTTAAAAAGATGCCTGAGCAACACTACTCCGTAGTGGTAACAGTCATACCACTGCTTGTCCGGGGTGGAGGGAGGCATTGCCACAGGCTGAGGGAACTTTCCAGGTGGTAGAAATGTTCTACATTCTTAATAGAGCGGGGGGTTCCATGAGTACATGCATCTGTGTTGCTGGAAAATCACTGACCATTTAAAATACGTCATATTTATTTAACATTATCCATAAATCACTAAAGTTGATTTTTAAATGTCTGATGAGGGATGTGTGCTACATTCTCTGATTTCATCAAATGAATCGTCGGGCAAATATGTTTTAATTTCTGTGACTTCTGAGTCCTCAACCTAAGATTTCTAGGCAAAATGTGTTTGTAACTGCGTTTGCGCAATGGGCGTGGTGGATGAAGCTGAGATTAGCAAAGAAGGAAATCAAAACGCCCAGATTTCTACTATATGCTAAATACATTATGATCATTAAATTTTGTTTACAACTCTATAATATGAATGGTATTATTAGTCTCATTTTATACATAAAAAAAAAAACCCTAAACCTAACCTATCAAGAGCTGGCATCTGGTCTTGACCAGCTGGGGTTAAGATGGGGCTCGGAGCTTGGTGTCCTGGCGCCCAGTCAGAGTCTTGCCCCATTTCACTGTCTCCAGGGTAAACTGATCTCCTTCTCTTTCTTACCAGAGCCAGCAGGTCTGAAAGGGATGCGTACTGGTGCCTGGCTCAGTGCTGGAGGCTCCTGTCGTAGCACCCTAAAGTTCTGAGGTTCCCATCTCCCTGACAGTGGCTTTGGCCTGCGATGTCACTGCTCTGGTGGTGTTCTCCCTGCAGGCCACCTCTGGCACTGATGCACACCTTCCCACTCTTCCTGCGGTTCCCTGAAGCATGACGCAGCCACAGCGCCTCCAAGTGGCCAACAGTTCACAGTCCCAGGGATTCGCCCTTCTGACCTGATGAGCTCAAGATGGTCCAGACCTCAGGCCTCAACCCCACCTTCTCACACTCCCTCTACACTTCCCAGAGGGGGCAATTTAGGGTTGATCTTTAAATACACCCTTAGCCAATGGAGACAAAAGGACACATGAACCAGCATCGTGATTACAAAAGCAATAGTGGATATAACACCATACTTAGCATGCTAAGATGGAAGCCAGGAGCCAGATTTATGCGACCCGTAGAACTAAACAGTTTGGCGACATCCAGGAGATCCAGTCTGGAAACACCACACTCCACAGCTCCTCCTGCTTAATCAGATTCCACATCCTTTTCCATTTTGTATTTAAATTCATTATTGCTGAATTTAACTAGTGCACTTTATAAAATGGATTTTTAGATTTTACAAATTTACTTCTAATTTATAAAAGCTGAAAATGAACAACTTTGTCAGCTATAATTGAGGCAGACTCAATGGGTCTCACATTTGCTACACTACCCAGAAGTGCCCCAAAATTCTAACCAATAAATACTTAGTGATTAATAATATTCAACACATAAATAACAGTTGGTGATTAATAATATTCCAGGACTCTATATATGTTAGCATTAACTTATTCATTTCAATACAAGAAAGAGTCATAAACTGTATACTCAGCTTTTTCTACAAAAACAAAGGGAAGAGAGAGACACAATGGAGTACCGGGGAATGCCAGGGTAAGAAGCTAAGACGAAGGCAGGTGCGAGCCCGTCCTTGACAGGTGAGCAGCGTCCGGCCTGTCTGGGGAGGAGAGGGCGCCTTCCGGCCCATGGAAGCGTTGAGGGCAAAGGCAGAGGATGCAAAAGCCTGCTGACTTCTGGGAAAATTTCAAGAGCTGGTTGTTCACAGAAGATAATTGGATCAGGGTGGGGCAGTGAGTGTTGAAAAGCGAGCCCAGAGGGCAGAATTCAGCTGGGAAACCTAGAGAGATGCTGCCTAGTTACCATCAGGGCTAAAGTGACCTCCTCTGTTTTGGGAATTACCAAACTGTGCCTGGAGGGGACAAGATTGGGGCCAGAAGTGAAGAAAGAAGACATCAGAATCAGCTCCTGGGCTCTCACGCCAGGCTCCTGGCTGCTTAGTGATGTGTCCTCTGGGACCAGCCCCAGTGTGGCCAGTTGCTCCAAGGTCTACCTTCCTGTTTCCTGGACATTGGAGACTTTGCGAGATTATGTTGTACAGAACACCATTTTCATCATCTGCTAGCTCTGCCCTTATTTTCAACAGCCTTTAGTTCATTATCTCTACTCAAGTTTTCTCAAATAACTATCTTTTTCTCCCTAAACTGTATAAATCAAACCATTGTGATTCTATCTTCTATACTACACATTTATCAAAAACTCTAGAACCCAAAATGACATTTCCTTCCCCAAAAAGTAGGGTGCCAGCTGATCTACTGATGTAGCGCACAGTGTCAGGAACAGAGGGTAATCTGGAGTGAACCCGCTCAAGTAGCACCGTCCTCCCACCGGATCCTCTCCCTACGCTTCCCCCAGCCTGAGTGGCGGAAAGCCCCAGGCTGCATGTTCCCCTATCCTGAAATTATTTTTTTCTCTCCTGCAGGCCTGAGGTTCTCACAGATACACCAGCTGTGCGGTTGTTCCACGCTTGGGCAGGCAGGTTTGTGCACAGACAGTCAGTGGCTCTGCAGGGCTGTGGAAGCTGCTGGCACAGAGATACAAGGCCGAGTCCCCCAGCTCCAAGGCGCTCACGTTCAGCTCAGAGCGATAGTTACTGAACTGGTGACCTGAGAATCGGTCAGGGAAGTTTCCTTTTTCTGTCTCTTTCCCCCGATAATACTGAATGAGGAACTGGAGGCTCTGACCCTGGGCCTGTTGGTACCAGTATACCTGGTTGTGCCCAGAGACAGGGGAACACCTCAGTGTCACTTGCTGTCCTCTTGCTTTGATCAGGTGTCTCAGAGTTTGGGTGACTCCAGCCTCTGCTGGGCCTGTGGAGAAGCAGATGGAGACTGAGCACAGGACACAGCCTGGTAGTGGCTCCCCCAAGGTCAGGTGCAGGAAGCGGGGATGGGCAAGCTCAGAATGGAGAAGCTGCCCTGTCCTCAGGGCTCACCTGTCCCCAGGAGACAAAGCATCGTCCAGTGGAGGAGCCTGGAGCCCATGGCACAGTGGGCCAGGCAGCACTGTGCTCTGTGCTCAGGACGTGGGGCTCTTGGGGAAGAGCTGAGTCTGGGCTTGCTTCTCCT